>RCUC01158940.1:0-44014 GCA_003697995.1 Taxidea taxus jeffersonii
GATGGGTTTTGTTTTTTTATCCATTCTGAAACCCTGTGTCTTTTGATTGGGGCATTTAGCCCATTTACATTCAGGGTAACTATTGAGAGATATGAGTTTAGTGCCATTGTATTGCCTGTATGGTGATTGTTACTGTATAATGTCTCTGTTCCTTTCTGGTAATACTTTTAGGGTCTCTCTTTGCTTAGAGGACCCCTTTCAATATTTCCTGTAGAGCTGGTTTGGTGTTTACAAACTCTTTCAGTTTTTGTTTGTCCTGGAAGCTTTTAATCTCTCCTTCTATTTTCAATGATAACCTAGCTGGATAAAGTATTCTTGGCTGCATGTTTTTCTCGTTTAGTGCTCTGAATATATCATGCCAGTTCTTTCTGGCCTGCCAGGTCTCTGTGGATAAGTCTCCTGCCAATCTAATATTTTTACCATTGTACGTTACAGACTTCTTGTCCCGTGCTGCTTTCAGGATTTTCTCTTTGTCGCTAAGACTTGTAAATTTTACTATTAGATGGCGGGGTGTGGGTCGATTTCTATTGATTTTGAGAGGTGTTCTCTGGGCCTCCTGGATTTTGATGCTTGTTCCCCTTGCTATATTAGGGAAATTCTCTACAATAATCCTCTCCAATATACCTTCTGCTCCTATTTCTCTTTCTTCTTCTTCTGGAATCCCAATTATTCTAATGTTGTTTCGTCTTATGGCATCACTTATCTCTCGAATTCTCCCCTCGTGGTCCAGTAGTTGATTGTCTCTCTTTTGGTCTGCGTCTCCAGAAAGGGTTTTTATTTCTCCTGACAGGGTTTCTCTAATATCTTCCATGCCTTTTTCGAGCCCGGCTAGAACCTTGAGAATCGTCATCCTGAATTCCAGATCTGACATATTACCAATGTCTGTATTGATTAGGTCCCTAGCCTTTGGTCCTGTCTCCTGCTCTTTTTTTTGTGGTGAGTTTTTCCGCCTTGTCATTTTGTCCAGATAAGAATCCGCTGTTCTCCTTGTTAAGTGAACTTGGTCTTGGCTGGATTTCTTTGATCTTCTGGGGGGAGGGGCCTGTTGTAGTGATTCTCAGGTGTTTGCCCCAGGCGGAGTTGCACCGCCCTTACCAGGGGCCGGGCTAAGTAATCCTCTCAGGTTTGCTTTCAGGAGCTTTTGTTCCCTGAACGCGCTTTCTGTAGAGTTCTGGAGGACGGGAATGACAATGGCGGCCTCCCAATCTCTGGTTCAGAGGAGCCGAGAGCTCGGGGCCCCAGTCTTCAGTGCGCCTTCAGAGAAAAGCGTTTAATCCCTCCAGTCTCCCAAGCCCACGTTTGCGCCGGAGAGTGCGCGCGCACATCCGCCCGCAGACACCGCGCGCCCGCCGACACTGCGAGCACCCGCAGACCGCGCTCAGAGAAAATCGTGGGTAAGCAGTCCTGTCTCACTGGCTTCTGGGAGCGCTCCGAGCTCACCCAGCCTGTGACCAAGCGTCTCTGTCTCTGGCAGAGTCCCACCTGGAGTCTCCGGACCCCGTAGATCCCTGAGCTCTCCCGGGTCGGAGTCTCCCCGGATCTTGTGGGGACCCCTCGCACAGAGCACCGGCCAGTGCCACAGAGCACCGGTCCGTGTCACAGACCACTAGGAAACCTCGGCTCTGTCTCCGCAGCCGACTTCCCCGCTCTAATACCTGCGAGCTCTGCGACACTCAGACACCCCCGATCCTTCTGTGACCCCGTGGGACCTGAGTCCACGTTGTCCCCGTGAGGTCTTCACCCCAGTTTAGCCTCTGGAGCGATGTCCCTCCGTGGAGCCGACTTTTAAAAGTCCTGATTTTGTGCTCCGCCGCTTGCCGGGAGCCGGCCCCTCCCCCTGGGGTCTATCTTCCCGTCGCATTGGATTCACTTCTCCGCTGGTCCTACCTTTCAGAAAGTGGTCGATTTTCTGTTCCTAGAATTGTTGTTTTTCTTCTTTTCGATCTCCTGTTGGATTTGTAAGTGTTCGGAATGGTTTGATAGGCTATCTAGCTGATCTCCTGCTGGCTGATGTCGTCTCAGCCTCCTACTTCTCCGCCATCTTGACTCCTCTCTATCCCAAAACTCTCCTTCTTGCACACAATGTTTGTATTCTAAAAACACTGGGCAGATTAGAGTTGTAACATACCATCAAATGCAATCATTCTACAGTGGGCATGAACCCTAAGCAGAGTATGAGAAATTATTACTCTGTAGTAATGGTTTCAATAATACATTATACTCATTTCACTACTTAAAACACCAAAGGAAACTCATATACATAAATAAAATTAAAAAGCAGAAACATGGTTCGTACTGTTTCCCTATTAACTTTATGTTGCATAATACTTATATAAAGCTGTGAAAATGCTCACTTACAATGAAGGGTAATGACTACAATAACACTTTATTCAGTGCTTTAATTTGTCCCATGAATCATCCTGGCCAATGTAATTGCATTGTTAATATGACACTATTGAATAAACAGGTCATGAACAAATGGGATGGGTCCTTCTTAACTGGGCCATGTTAAGCACTTTGATGAAAGGATCTTCTGAAGAGTTTTACCTGAATGTATCTTATTATCAGCTCTCTGAGGGAATACACAATGGGTTTTGTAAATGTATACATTAGACTAAAAACTATAGGACTGATTGTCCTACAAAACTAAAGGGGATTGAGGAAGGTTCATGGCGTTTTAAAGTGTTATGTTGATTCCTTTAAAATATGTATTCCTATTGCATTGGTAGTTTCATGCTAATATATGAAACATGATGAAATAATAAAACGTGAGTTATATTTAGTTATTTAACATGTTAATAAAATATTTTATGCAAATGAGTGGTTACATAGAAAGGTTTTTGAAAGATCAGTGGGGATTGTAATGATTATGTGATGTACTTCAACAAACATGGCATGAGACAATGTTGATTTGCTCTATAGAGAAAGACAATTATGAATAACAATATGAAAACCTTTTTAAAAACATCTGAAAGGGGGACGCCTGGGTGGCTCAGTTGGTTAAGCAGCTGCTTTCGGCTTGGGTCGTGATCCTAGCGTCCTGGAATCAAGTCCCACATCGGGCTCCTTGCTCAGCAGGGAGCCTGCTTCTCCCTCTGCCTCTGCCTGCCTCTCTGTCTGCCTGTGCTCGCTCTCTCTCTAACTAATAAATAAATAAAATCTTAAAAAAAAAATCTGAAAGGGATTTATTGTCTTTAAAATGCAATTAAAGGACAGGATAAAATATGCCCTATCTGAATTTCTGTGAAAATTTAGAAAATTTCCAAAAACAAATCTATAGAAAGAGGGTAAGATAAATGAAACTTCTATAGACTCTGATAACACATGGAAGCATAGATTCCCCAATAGGCGAGGAGTAAAAATCCTACAAGCACAGTAATAACCATAGGACTAGAGCTAAAGATGACTGCACACTTAGAACCTCTTCCAGAGAACTACAAATTGAAATACGGAAGTGAGGGAATAAATTATAGCACACACAGTTTATCTAGCAACATGCAACCATTAAAAATGAAAATGCTGAAGACCTCATGGTAATTCAGAAAGTATTTTGCTATTATGATCTGTTAAAAAAACATCACAACATAAAATCAGACATCAAATGATACCTGGAGGGACGCCTGGGTGGCTCATTGAGTTAAGCGTCTGCCTTTGGCTCAGGTCATGACCCCAGTGTCCTGAGATTGAGCCCACATCCGGATCCCTGCTCAGCATGGAGCCTGCTTCTCCCTCTCTCTCTGCTGTTCCCCTTCCTTGTGTTCTCTCTCACTCTCTCTTGCTGATAAATAAATAAATCTAAGAAAATGATAACTAAAAGAGAGGAACTAGTGGAAGAAGACACACGAACAGATTAACAATGAAAGGTTTTGGGTCATGGGAGAACAGGAAAATGTTTTTCCTTATTAACAACCTTTTTCTTTTTTAAAAAATTTCCTTAATAAGTATTTTTTAACTAAAATTTCTCAGTGTGGGGACACCTGGGTGCCTCAGTTGGTTAAATGCCTGCCTTCAACTCAGGTCATGATTGCAGGGGCCTGAGTTAGAGTCCCTCATTGGGCTCCCTGCTCAGTAGGGAGCCTGCTTCTCCCTCTCCCTTTACCTCTCCCCCTGCTTGTGCTCTCTCTTTTTCTCTCTCTCTCAGGTGAAGATTGAATTAGGTGAAGAACTTATTAGACATACCTCAGTCCCAACCTGGAAAACAGACATTTTATTAATAGTTCAAGTACCATAGTTATTATGCTGAAAGGTTCAACATTTAACAGAAGTCATACTTTTCTGGAAAGTCTAGTCTTACAGTGGTATAGGGAAAAAGAGAAGAAATAAAGCAAGGAGATGGGAATCAAACTGCAAGGGTTTGTGGAAACTAGAAGGGTAGAGGGTACAGTGGCAAATACATTTGTCAAGTAAGCCTCAAAGAGAGGGTGAGGTTTGAGCAAAGCTGTAAGAGGGGTAATGGGGTTAGTCAAGTGGATATTAAAAAAAAAAAAAAAGTTGAATTTTAAATAAATTGACATACTGCTTTCTTTTTGAAAACTTCTGGAATTCTAAGTAACACTAATGCAAACAACTGCTTGACTTCTTTGGAACATTTACAAAATGACCCTGTAACACTCATAATAAAAGCTAGTTTCTATTTGAGGTTGTTGGCTAAAATTATTATTCTATTAGGATTTTATTCTATACTATTATGTTATTAGCATTTGGGGAGTTACTAAGAGAAACTGCCCAACGATAACAGCCTCATTAATGCCTTCTAGTGAAACACTTAAAAAGTTCTTCATTGATCTTCATTCCAAATACACCAAAATGTGTATTACATTTTTGTTGAACTATTCACCCTACTGACATTTTCAGGTGAATAAGCTCATTCCCAGTTCAAAAGTCCTTGTTCTTGAGCTCCAAGTAGAATAAAGAAATAACAAAACTGACCTACCTTGACAATACAGGATAACTTTATTCAAGCTTCTTACTCTGTTTTTAATATTAAAATTTTTTTTTCTGTATGATGAATGCGCTACAGGTCATTTGTCTTTAAAATGTGTATACAGACATAGGAAGTGAGGAAACCTCAAGAATAAAAACTTCAATGAATATAAAGTTTATGGTATAAAAACACTGAATCTTAATTCACTACTCTAAGACTAGTTCAATTCACAAATAAATAAATGACTTCATACATCAGCTCTCAGGCTTTGATTCAGAGATCTTGAATGAGTTTTCCTCTTGCCCCAGTGAAGGCTTATTTATATCATAGTTTCTTATATGAAATATATATTTATTTTTTCCATGTTCTTGAAATGAAGGGATGCTAACTAGTAAACAATTACTTTATGTTTAATTATTGGGCCACATGATATGCAGCCACCTTGTTCTGACTCAAAGAGTTGATCATAACTGTAATCGATGCAGACTTGTACAACAGAGTCTTCCATTGGACAGGTCATTATCAAGGGCCATAAGGAGAGTTATAATACTCTAGTTATTTCCCAGAAAGTGACTGAAATCACTAACATAAAGTTAATAGTAAGAATGATCATTTAAATGTTTTATTTCTATCCACATAATTTTCTGACTTCGTGAAAAGTAAGAGGATCCACAGCAAATTGACTGAAGGTAGAGAACACTAAATGATTTAGAATCGTGTGCATAAATCAAGAATATATACCATGATACTGTTTTCATGATATATGATTAGGGCAGTGAGGCAAATAAATCTTTAATAAACTATTTTGAATCATTTATTACTCAGACAATTGCTTAAAAATGTATTCATATTGAAATTAACTGAACTTTGCTTTCTTTTCTTTCAAACATAAATGCAAACTCACACTTTCAGGTGTTATCCTCTGTTTACTCTGATTGAAGAACAAAAAGTTTGAATGCAATAAAGTCTTAATGTTTTATATATAGGGAAAAAAAGTGTAACAGCATCACAACCTGTTATTTCGGATCCAAAACTGTCATAGTTTACTGTGAGCCTGTTACTAAGGTCATTCCTCATCCCTCCTGTGATACATACACAATAACTTATCTGAGAAAAAGAAGATTTAAGTAACTAAAATAGTGCTATATTAGATTTGGCAGAAAGGTAGAGAACTCAATTCTTTAGCATTTATGGTTCCAAATTTTATCACAATTGAAATCAGGAGGGCATATTAAAATCCCAAATTAAAAAAAAAAAAAACTGTTTTCTTATTACCCATGCAGTTAGATCTACCATATGTTGAACAGATTTTTATACTTTTACATAAAAAGCCTTTTTTCAGCTGTTATGCTTTGAAGGTTGTTCCACTGACCTGTCTAAATTTTTTAGGTGAAAATAGGCTCATGTTTTTAAACACTAATCTAATTAGTCAGGCTTCAATATTTTTTGCCAATATTTATTTTGGCAAAAGTAAATAAGCCTGTATTATGCTGTTATGAATTATATTGAAAAAAGTCTATAACATGCTAATAGTTTTTAAAAATCTACTCTTTACCCATCTAAAACACTACCAAAAGTCAATTAAAATTTTACTTTGAGAGACAGATCTGTGGATGAGGAAAAAAAAAGTGTTCATAAACTTAGAATATGCTCCTCCTTTTAACTGATTACTCTCAGGCTTGTTAAAAAATGTACAGTAAATGAACTACACATATTTCATTGTATTACTATAAAAGAGATTCATTGGAGGTGACTAGATTCTTATTATTAGTGTTCAAAGTTCATAGAAAAAAATTGGAGCTAAATTAAAAAATACTTTTCCTCAAAAGTCTTTATTATAAGATAGTAAAAATGTTCACTAACAACTGAAAGTTTAAATTTTAACCATATTCTCGGAGCTCTCATATGATCTTCAGGTTTTGTGCCAAAGACTTACATTTCTAAAAAACTCTTTCATATGAAAATAAAGTATTTTGATAATATACCTAGGGTTGAACGAGGCATACATGTTTATAATTCTTTCCTCTATCAAGATGATTTGGTCTTGTGAAATTACAAAACTAGTGTTTTACTGGCCTCTATCGTTGTCATCTAGGTATAACACTTTTGCTCAAGATGTCTAATGTCACCTTGATATTTTTCAGTGAAGAAATTATAGGTAGTCCAAAGTTATAGGGATGTCATAGAAGAATCTGATTGCTCTCAAATTATACAAGGAAAATTAAGTAATTCATTAGAAATAATATGTAACATATATGATTGCCAGGCAACAAACA
Source organism: Taxidea taxus jeffersonii (assembly GCA_003697995.1). Lineage (NCBI taxonomy): Eukaryota > Metazoa > Chordata > Mammalia > Carnivora > Mustelidae > Taxidea > Taxidea taxus. Next base: position 7,201 of record RCUC01158940.1, read on the forward strand.
CATTTAATGTCAGAAAAAAAATAAATTCATCTTCTGAAAGTTTCCTTAGATAATTTTATAAGTCATTTAGATATTTCTTCTTGTCCCAGAGCATACATGTTCCTAGAAAATAAACTAAACATGGTCTGGCAGGAATTCTCAATGTATTTTGCCAGATGTGATGTTAATATTCAATCTGTAATTCTGAAGGGAGATTGTGTGAAGCAGTCAATAGATACTTCACTAAAAAACACACACAGACCATAAATACTTCAGACTCTAAGATAAGTCCATAGATGAAGTTGCTTATCTTCTCTGTGTAGAAATGTTAACAATTTAAGTATCAACTTAGATGACATAGTTCAATTTTATGCTTGATGAAATACAAGGGCACACTATATTACTAGAGATCTGTTCTGATGTTATGTTAACTCTTTCCTTAAACCGTATAAATAACAAAAAAAAAAAATGCTTTCTAGAGTATCAGAGTAAAGGGTGGGAATGAAATGGAGGAATTGTCTTTAAAATGTCATTAAGTATGAGCTAATCATCTTGGTCTTGCTTGAAAAGCTCATCATCTTTGCTGAAAATAAACCTTGGGAGGTCACGCCACCTATTTATAGGCCAACGTTTGCTTCCCTGTTATCGTCTAAATCAGCACTGTACAAGTGAAATGTAAGTAAACCACATATATAATTTCTCAGGTAAAAGAAACAGGTAAATTTAATTTTAATAATACATTTATTTGACCTGTAAATAATCAATGTGAGATAATTTACATTATTTTATAATGCTAAATTTTGGAATCCAGGGTGTAGTCTGCATTTATCCACATCTTCATATCAGCCATACTTCAAGTTCTCAATCGCCCCATGAGGTAATGGCTCCTGTAGTGACACAGAGCTCTAAGGTGAAATCTCTGAAATGCATAAAGTGCAGTGGTTTTCCCTTTCTAGTGACCACTACCTCATGTAGACTCTAAGTGGAGAATCACACGTTGTATGTAGAGGAAGATGTAGAGGCTCCTTTTAGGCAAACAGGCTTGAGCAATGGAATACATACAGGCCCACCAGGTGATCTACCTCAAAATATGCAGAGGCCTAATGACTAACGGGCTATTTACTGATGCCAGGGTCAGGTGTTTCCCAGATTGGAGTCAGCCCTCAAAGAACCTAAGTCCCAGACAACATAAAGAAAGGGCTAGAAACAACAGCTTAATTGAGCAGAAGAACTCCTTTCAGGAGGGGCTTAGGGGAGCTAAGCTGTGGCAATGGCTTATCTAAGGGTTTTTACAAGTCCTATTTGGACAGGGGGCAGAGTTTGTGGACCCCCCAGTAAGTTTTCCCATTAAATAACTTTTCTTCTTGTTCTTTTTATTTATTTTGTTTTGTTTTAGAATTTTAACATTTATTTATTTGAGATAGCACAAGCAGGGGAGCTGCAGGCAGAGGGAGAGGGAGAACCAGGTTCCCCACAAAAACTATTTTTGTATAAGGCTATGGCACCAAGGACTTGGTGAGCATAGTGCTATGCCTTAGCTTCCTGTTATCCAGACCCATCGTTTAGCCTTACACAGTGTATTTTCCATTTATGTTCTTTAGGCCCTTTGGATTCTTCGTTCAGTGTCTGTTTGGTTTTAGGCATGTAAATCTTTCCCTCTGATGTTTGTGAAAACTTGCTTAAGCCCAGCTCTCTGACCACCTATCAATTCCTTAACTCCTAATACTTTCCTGACCCTGGCTGACTCTCAGCTGCCTGGCTTCTTTCCGCCCCTGCCCCTTTTCCTCTATTTCCTTGGACCCAGCAGCCATCTGGATCTGTAGGCGAGCATGTTCCCAGATGTCTGAGTGGTGAGTCCTTCCCTAAATCTTTCTAACCCGTTTGGTCAAACCTGTGTCCAGATCTACCTGTGGCCAGGGGATGTCCCAAAAGGAAGTGCTATGTCTTTTGCTGTGACCTTCTTGGTGGGACCTCCCAGTACGGTGGGACACCACCAAAACAGTCAGTCTTGTATTTGCTGTGACTCCTCTCTTTGGTGGAAAGCCACCAGAAGAGTCCATTGGCTTATGTTAGGTCTGGCCCTTTCTCAGGTCAGCAGGAGGCCCTGACTGAAAACACCACCACGGGTCAGTGCTCCATTCCCCTTGGCAGGATACCCTTTGGGCATCGGCAGCCAGTCTTTCCCACTATAGGACCCCTTCTCTTATTTCAGACTCAGACGTGGGCTATGTTCTAAAACCTGGTACAAACTGACCCTCAAGGCCTGATTTGGCCTCAGTACAAACACCCACAGCCCTCTCAAGAGGTATGGCACTCCCACAGAACACTCCTAATATTATTTTCCAGCTTCACCTTCTTTGCTAGAACTCCTGCAAGTGGTCGGAAGTCCCATACGTGTCTTGCTCATGGCCCTAAATTAGGACCCTGACCTAAGAGCCTCTTGCAAAATGTGGTTGGCCAATAACCAGCTACATCCTTACATATTGAATGCTGACTATATTATTGTCTATACTGACTATATTACTCCTCCTAATAGATGTGGGGGTTCTTGCTCATCCGTTTCCTGGATTAATGGCTATGATCAGTAGAGCCAACTATGGTCAGTCTGCCCCAGGACGGGGACTTTAAGGAATATTACCAACTGCCTGCCAAAACTCCCTTGGTTTAGGGGAAGTTCCCTGTCTTCTTCCCCTGCCCTCCCCCCACCCATGGACCACCTATTCCCTCTTGTTGGTGAAAAACTTGGTGTCTGCTCATCTGTCTGAGCTGAGGAGCCCAGAGTCAGAACCAGGCATCCTTTTTCTCTGCCTTGTGGGAACAGTTCACCGTTTCTGTCCCCCCTCCCCCTGTCTCTGCACCACCTTGGGTGCGGCCTGCATACGCTGCCCATTTCAGATTTCCCCACTGGTGCCCCAGGTAAAAACTGACAGTGGGGAGCCAGTTGATGGACTTCTAAGTGGACCCAGCTGGAACATAATTTGGTATTTAAACTAATTGAAACTTTTATTCTACCAAGGATTACTGAAGGTCAAATAAGCTTGTGTTATCTCTGTTGCAGTTTGTCAGCAGATGACTTTAATGATGGTTAATTTTGTCTCAAAGTTTTCATAGGCAATTCTTAAGATAGCTCTCAAAGTCTGGTAACCCGAAGCTTTACAGTTTTGCTTGGATGATAAATTGGATTGAATTCATTGACATCTAAGTCTTTTCCAAATGAGATTAAATACTAAACTTTGTCTACTGAACCTAGTTTTTTTGTTTTTTTTTTTGCTTTTGACGTATTGCAAAGACACTAAGCATATTTGGGTCTGTTGGAAAACATGCTTTGTGCTTAATTGATTTATAAATTTGCTGTCTAAAGAGTTCTAACGTAACAGTTCACAATTGGTTTTCACTGGAGACTAAGGTTTCTAAGAGTTAAATGTTACCGAATGTAATTAAAACTAATGGAAATAAGGGAAGCAATTCTGTATGTGTATCTAAGGAATGTGAATGCACTTTTACTGGAGGTAGAAGAAAGTAATTTTGTCCTAAAATGAAGACTTGTTGGAGAGAAATGGCTTGGGACAAAATCTGAATGCAGAGCAAAGGTGTAGGAGGTTTGTGAAGGGAAATCTTTGGAAAGGAATTTTATATGTGGTCAAAATGGACTAAGATTGAAATGAATGAGTTTTAGAAGTGCACTGGTATAAGATTGAAATTCTGCTTTCTCTCTGTTAAAAAAAAAAAAGATATTGAATTGTTGGTCTGCTCTTGATAAGAAAATGTGAACGAAGTTGTTTTCTCTTTGCCCAGTAAAACCAGTTTCCGTGTTTTGTCTTATTCAGGTCTTTAATGATCCATAATACTATTTAGACATATGCTTTGAAACTTTCTAAGGTTTTTAACAAACTTCCCAAGATTAAAATTGTAAACAAAGTCTCTTTGCCTAATTGGGCTTGTTTATTTGGCATGTTATGTTCTGGTATAAGGTCATCACTTAATATTCTGATTACTGGAGTGTTATGTGTAACAGAAATAAGTGAATTTTCTTGTCAATTGCATCATAATGAACTTTCAGATTCTTAACAATATCCATTTTTTAAAATTTTTTTGTCATTTATAATTCTTATTCTCTTGCAAAATGAGTTTCATTTTCATAGAGATTCATAAAAGGGACTTGTAGGACAAATACAGTTATTCAGTATCTTTAAGATCATAAAATCGAAATGAATGAGAATTTCCAGAACAAACTAAAGCTGCATTCAAACTGAACAAGAATTAGCAACATAACAGTAAATGAATTGAGAAAAATTATTATAGTTTCATAACTCTTATTTAAAATATTGCTGGTCCTCTAATGTTTGCTTTTCTAGATTATGGAAGTTTTCTCTTAAGATACCTATTACTTACAGAAATGCAATAAAGTATTTATTCATTTTTGAACAAATTGAAGCTTTTAACTTTTCTCTCTACCTGAATCCTCTGAAATTCAAAAGGTCTCAGTAAGTATTCTTTCTTTTGTGGGAATCAGTCATTTGCATAAGTTCGATAAGAATCTGTTTTCCTAGCATGGAGGTTCCTCAAAAAGTTTAAAATAGAGTTACCCTATGACCCAGCAATTGCACTACTGGGTATTTACCCTAAAGATACAAATGTAGTGATCCCAAGGGGCATGTGCACCTGAATGTTTATAGCAGCAATGTCCACAATAGCCAAACTATGGAAAGAACCTAGATGTCCATCAACAGATGAGTGGATAAAGAAGAAGTGGTATATATATACAATGGAATACTATGCAGTCATCAAAAGAAATGAAATCTTGCCATTTGTGATGACGTGGATGGAACTAGAGGGTATTATTATGCTTAGTGAAATAAATCAATCAGAGAAAGAAAACTATCATATAATCTCCCTGATATGAGGCAGTGGAGATGCAATGTGGGGGGCTTGGGGGGCAGGAAATGAATAAATGAAACAAGATGGGACCAGAAGGGAGACAAACCATAAGAGACTCTTAATCTCACAAAACAAACTGAGGGTTGCTGGGGGGAGGGGTGTTGGGAGAGGGTGGTGGGGTTATGGATATTGGGGAGAGTATATGCAATGGTGAGTTGCTGTGAAGTGTGTAAACCTGGTGATTCACAGACCTGTACCCCTGGGGCTAATAATATATGTTTATAAAAAAATTTAAAAATTAAAAAAAATCGTTTTCCTTCTAACAGGACATCACTAAAAACACTGGCTATTGGGGCACCTGGGGGGCTCAGTAGAACAGCCAACTCTTGATTTCAGCTCAGGTCATGATCTCAGGGTCCTGAAATGGAGCCCTCCATGGGGCTCTGAGCTTAGTAGGGAATCTGCTTGTGACTCTTTAGGCTCCCTCTGCCCCTCCCCCATCTCAGGCACATGTCTGCTCTATCTCTCAAATAAATCTTTAAAAACACTAGTTATTTTACCAAGTCTTTGTACTGTCGTATTTGAGAGAGACATTTATAGACTCAGATATGACTGGACAGCTTTAAGGAATTGAGGTTGATTTTATGAAACATGGAGCCATAAAGCCCCTTGGGAATGTTGACCTAATACCTTGCTTACAGAGTTCCCAGCAGCCTTACCAGATGAATAAAAAATGTCACTTCCTGGCAGGTGCAGGAATCTCAGGACACTTTGGGGCCATTGTGAAGAAGAATTCACCAAAATGTACAGGTATTGCAGGAATGTCTGATGGCAAGTACTTGGCTTGACTTCAGGCCTAGAGAGGCTACTGAATGTTCAATATAGATTCCTTAAAGTTCCAGCAAATCAGATTTTAAAAGATTTATATGACTAATTGCTGTGGTTGCTAGGCTTATGTAAATAATTAAACCAAGTTTGTTATAATTGAACTTGTTTTACAAACAATCTTAATTTGGCTATCTCTGGAAATAAGGGTGATTTTAGAAAAATATGTTTCAATAACATATCTTTGTGGTTTTTCAATTCTAGCTCTGATTGTCTTTGAATTTTCTTTGCCTAAAGAGACATAACTTGAGGTGTAACCTTCAGAAAAACTGCTACAATATAGAAATTGCCTATAGCTCATAGACAATTGTTACTTGTTACTCTGTAAGGATAATAACAGGACTCCATAGGCATTTGATTAGTTATGCAGCTGGGAAATGGCATTAATTCCCCAACAGTTGTATAACTCAGCTAACACCTTGGCCAATTCTGTATGGCTGGAATGACAAAATCATTCCTTAAAAACCAGAGGGCAGCCCACTCTATAGTTAACTATGGACTTGTGGAGATAATAGCCCCATTTCCCCTATAATTAGATTAGGTGATGCACTTGGGAATATCCTGTCTCCTGAGGCAAGTCTTCTCCCACTTGCCAGTAATTCCTTATAATTAAGATATTATTTTTTTATGTATCTATTTGATAGACAGAGATCACAAGTAAGCAGAGAGGCAGAGAGAGAGAGAGAGAGGAGGAAGCAGGCTGTCCACAGAGCAGAGAGCCCGATGCGGGGCTTGATCCCAGGACCCTGGGATCATGACCCAAGCCGAAGGCAGCGGCTTTAACCCACTGAGCCACCCAGGCGCCCCTAATTAAGATATTATTAAGGCTAGACATGAAACAAACAATGAGGGGTCCCTGATGGTTCTATCTTTTAGCCATATTTGTCCCAGGAGCCACCTCTATTGATATAAAATTTCAGATAGAGACTCCAGTCAAGCATACAACAACCACCTTTAACTAAACTCGACATGTAGTCACCCATAAATTCATAAGATGGCCCTTCAAAATGGAATGGCCCTTGTTACCCTGACTGTAGCTCAAGGTGGTACCTATGTTTTATTAAAAGAGGATTATGTATATACTCCAGATTATCACAAAAATGTGACAGGGTTACTAGAAGACATGACTACTCAAACTGGCACTTTAACCAATCCCTCTTTCTTTTATTGGTTAAACTCCTGAACTAGAGGAAGATTTTTGTCAACTATCAAAGAATATTCCTAGAGCCAGCTGTCTCTGCCATTAATGATGACCAAAACTAGTACAATCCAAAACCTGACCCCTCTTCCTTAGTTAATATATATCCAAAACTTAAATCCAGGGATCAGGTATACCTTAACACTCTTTGCAGGACCAAATTTACTCGAACCTATCTGGACTGGGCCCATCACATTCTCCTGACCACTTCAGTGGTAAAACTTCACAGTTTCTCCCCAGGATCCATCTTTCCAAAATCAAGACAATTCTAGCCCCTGATAGTAAGCCCTCTGCCCAGTACAACTGCTAGCTGGTTGGAGATCTATGCCTCTTATTTAAATGAGACTCGGATGATACACACCCAGAGGCCTAGAGGTCCATGAATCCAGCCCATTGCCAATCCTTACTCTCACACACAATCATTCTATGATATCGTCTTAGAAAAACTCCCTGAATACTTCCCTACCGAAACTCACAATTTCTCCTTCCCAATTTCAAGACTTCATTTTAGACCTTTTCCTTCAGGGTGACCTCTCTGAATTTACTTGGTCAGAAATCATAACTTACCTGGAGCTGTCCCCCTTAATGTTTTACATTCACAGTACTGTCATCACCCTTTTTCAGGCCAAGTTTTTGTTTGTTTGTTTTGTATTATTTTGTTTTTCCTCTCAACTTTCTCATTGTAACCTTCTATTGGTTTCCTCCTTCTGGGACCATATAGCACAAGGATGGTTTTCCTGGAAAGAAACCTATTGATGGCTATCCAGACTCCTTCCCTTCTTAGGATCTCTGGCCTCAATACCTATGCTCCTAATTATTATCCCCCCTCTCTTTAGTTTCTTTGTTAAATTTGCCTCCTCTAGGGATACCTGGGTGGCTCAGTTGGTTAAGCAGCTACCTTTGGCTCTGGTCATGATCCCAGGATCCTTGCTCAGCAGGGATCCTGCTTCTCTCTATTCTCTCTCTGCCTCTGCCTGCTTGTGCTTTCTCTCTCTCTCTGGCAAATAAGTAAATAAAATCTTAAAAAAACAAAAAAAAAACAAAAAAACCTGCCTCTTCTAGAATCCAACAATTCCACATATGAATGATTGTTCAACAGGGATTCCAGCGCCTACCATTGGAGAATCCTCTCCATAAATCCTGTGGACCTGACCACCAAGGAATTTCCCTCAAATCACCTATTAGCATATTAATATAATACCGTGCTCTGCTCTACAACTGCACAGAACCCCTGATGTAATATTAAGTATAAGTAGGGATATCTCTATGCCCCTCATTCAGCAAGAAGAAGCTAGTGATGATGAGATTCCACCCAAATGCAAAAGATTTGTCATTGTTGATCTGTTTGGGGAAATGTAAAGGCCACTTTCAGTCAAAAGGCTTGAACAATGGAATACAGATAGGCTACCAGGTGACCCACCTCAAAATACCCATAGGTCCTAACTGACCAATGGGCTACTTACAACTAGGCACAGTTACCAAAACAGGAAGATATTCCGTAGGTCACCATACCTCCTCTTTTCCCTTTAAAAGCAGTTCCCACCCACTACCTTGTTGCAGACAGCCTCTCTTCTGCTGTCCTATTTGCTGCTCACTTATGGTATATTCAACAAACTTCTGTCTCCTTTGTTTTGCCTTGGGTGAATCCTTTCATCTCCTGAGACATCATTGTCCCACATTTGGGGGTCCCCATCAATTGAGAGACACCCCATTTAGGCATGGCAGAAAACAGTATAATAACCGCTTATGCTTCCAGACAATGTAGGACGTGCTACCCAGAAGATGCAGGATAACCTAGTCAATAAATATCAGAACATCTGTTTTGTCACTTCATCAGTGAACAAAATAAAGTACAAATTATGATCATGGACTGTGGTTGCAATCTGCCTAGATCTGCGTCTCAGCTTCACACTTTATAAGCTCTAGGATCTGGAGTAATTTAGTTAACCTCAGTGTCTCAGTTTCTTATCTAGAAAATGAGGATAATAATACCCATACTAAAAGGCAGATACAAAGATTAATTAAATGAGTGTACTGGAAGGAAGGAAGGCAGGCAGGCCTCATGAATCTCAAATTCCTAAGTTTGAAGAAAATGATAAAATACTAAGCATGCAAAAAGGTTTTAAATGCTAGGAATAAAAATTTTAAAAGGAAGAGGGATAATAGTTTTAGAGGTTGAGAGCACATAAGCAAATTTTAAAAGATTATCCAGAGAGGGTCTTACAGAGATTGTGATATTTGAGCAAAGATTTGGAAGTGTCAAGGAAATGAACCATGTGTATGAATAGGGGGAAGATTTTGCCAGGTGAAGGAAATAGCAAATGAAGGATCCTTAAGTCAGGTGTGTAAGCTAGTGTTACCAAGAAAGAGGAGACCTAAGGCACTCAGAATGAACAACTAAAAGAACAGGAGATATGGGCAGAGAGGAATTGAGTGACCAGATGATGGAAGTTCTTGTAGACCACTACAAAAACTTTACCTGTTAATATATGGAGTCAAAAGTATATGAAATACAATCCTATGCAGTCTTATGAAGGATTGTAGCTGGCTGTTTTGTGGAGAATAGAATGTGCAAAACAAATGAAGGAGTAAAAATTAGAAAATGTCTTTTCGGGGAAGTTGGTATTGATACTATTGTCACGTTCCAAGTATACACTGGATCTTAGCCAAAAGGCCGAGAAGCAATGTCACGTTCCAAGTATAGTTTGAAGATGGAGCCAGTGGAATTTTCTGACAGATTAATTATAGGGGATGAGAGAAAGAGAACAATTGAAGATTACATTAAGATTTGCTTGTGTAATTGGAAGAATGAAGTTGCCATAGCTTATATGGAAAAGACTGAGGGAGGAACAGGTTTAGAAGTGAAAAGAAGGAATTCTGTTTTGAATTGTTTTTAATTATATAAGTTATTGAAATGTCTTAAAAACTAGAGGACTTCAAAGTGAAAGAAGGAAAGAAAGAAAGAGCGAGCTTTTTTTTTATAAGCCAAGTGAAAGACATGCTCCAAGAAAGATGAAGAAAACAATTATATTAAGTGTGCTAATGAGTCAAATAAATGAAAACTGAGATTTAACTTTTGTGTTAAATATGAGAATTGAGAGAAATTTACTTTTAGAATTGAAGAAATGGGTGAGTGTGAAAAATCCAGCAGAATGAAAAAAACATGATTTGGGGAAAAGAGAAAATTGCTAGAACGATGGGATGAAGTGGGTAAAATAGGATGGATTCTAGTGCACAAGTAGAGGTCGTAACCATGGCTGAGATCACTGAGAATTCCTCCGGATGAATATTTGCACAGATACAGGTAGATGTGATATATAACATGATGAATTTCTCCTCCAACTGCATCTATATTATCAGTGAGTAAGAGTAAGAGTAGATCAACAGTGATTGAAGAGAGGAGATTGCATGCACTAGTCACGTGGGAGAGTAATATGATTCCTGGGTTATACCAAGAACCTATTTGAGATTAGGAATATAAGAGCAAACCAAGATCAGTGCCTCCTTTGACAAATATATTTCTGGGATCATAGCCTCTCCACATCTGTGAACTTAGGGAATTCACATAAAACACTTTGTCCCTCTAGTTGGAACACTGAATGCAACTCTGATAAAAATATTTGACTCTATCTTTCATCAGTTGGGTTCCAGCCCAGAGAAAATAGGTAGCGATTGGAAATTCTTCAATGATTTTTAAATATATTCCATTTTAGTTATTAGTTGATCTCTTATCTAAGTCAATTAGAAATCACGCTCATGAGATTATCCCAAAAGAAAATTATCACTTTCAAGGTTACAGAAGATTTTCTGGAGAGGTTGTCTGTGCCTCCAAAACTTTAGTGATTTGCATAGCACCTTCAAGATTTTGTTCTTATCTGATTGTGTTGAAGACCCAAGCAAATTTAGCTGTTTAGCAATTGTTGGGTATTTTAAGTAAATATCGGTAACCCCTGGTGTTTAGAGATAAGCAGGAGCAATGCATCTTTTCTCCCACAACTCAATGCCAGCTGGTATGTTATAACTGCAAGTCTTCTTCCAAATTCTGATAAAGCTACAAACATTGAGTAGAAAGCCAACATAAAACAGCCAAATAGTCTGTTCATATAGGCTTAATGAAGATCTCACCCTCTGTCCTGATACATTCTAGGGAGCACCTTGATAGGATGTTTCATTCAGAGGTAGAAGGAAATTATTGGAAGGTAGAATCAGCCAAAACTTTAGTCAGAATGGTCGGAAGATAGAGATGAAAGAAGCAGAAAACCAGAAGAGGAAAGTAGAGACAGATCCAAGCATGAGATTGCTATCCAGTTAAGTTGGCTCCCAAACTCTAGAATTCAAAAATTATATACAACAAAAATTAATTCAAAATGGAATATACACTTAAATGTAAAATCTAAAGTTGTAAAATTCTAGAAGGTAATATAGGAGAAACCTAGGTAACGTTGGGTATGATAATGCCTTTTTAGATCCAACACCAAAAAGATGATCCATGAAAGAAATAATTGATAAGCTGGAAGTCCTTAACATTAAAAATGTTTTGCATTATAAAATACAGTATCAATATATTTAGGGAAAAAAGGAGGGGAGGCCATAGACTGGGATAAAATTTTTGCAAAAGACACACATCTGATAAGAGATGATTATCAAAAATATATAAAAATTCTTTTAAACTTAATAAGAAAACAATCTGATTAAAAAGTGGGCCAAATACCTTAACAGACATGTCACCAAAGAACATAGTAGACATGGCAAATAAGTATGTCAGATTAAAACAAAATACCACTACACATCTACTAGAATGACCAAAATCCAAAATACTGACAATACCAAACATTGGCAAGGAAGTAGAACAACAGAAACTCTTCTATACTGCTAGTAGAAATGCAAAATGGTACGACCACTTTGGAAAATAGTCTAGCAAATTTTTTATAAATTGTTTTTATGAACTGTTTTTTATGAACACACTCTAACCATATAATCCAGCAGTCATGCTCCTTGATATTTATTCAAAGGAGTTAAAAATTTATGTTCACATAGAAATCTACATATAGCTTTGGTTTGTCTATAGCAAGCAGCTTTGCTCATAATTACCAAAGCTTGGAAGCAACCAAGATGTCTTTTGATAGGTGATGGTGAACAAATTGTTGTAATTCAGACAGTGGAGCATTATTCAGCACTAAAAAGAAATGAGCTACTATCAAGCTATAAAAAGACATGGATTAGGGCACCTGGGTGGCTCAGTAAGTTAAGCATCTGACTCTTGGTTTCAGCTCAGATAATGATCTCATGGTCATAGGATGGAGTTTTGTGTTAGGCTCTGTGCTCAGCACAAAGTCTGCTTCACGATTCCCTCTCCCTCTCTCTCCCACACTCTCTCTCTCAACTAAGTAAATAAAATCTTTAAGAAAAAAAAGGACGTGGATGAACTTTAAATGCATATTACTAATTGAAAAAAAGCCAATGTGGGAAAGGCTACATATGATATAATTCTGGAAAAGGCAAAACTGTAGAGACAGTAACAAGGCCAGTATTTGTTAGGGGTGGCAAGGAAGAGACAAAGAGACAAGCACAAAGGATTTTTAGGGGCAAAGCACAGAGGATTTTTAAGGCTGTGAAATACTCTGTATAAAACCATAATGGTGGATGTTTGTTGTTACATATTTTCCCAAATCAACTGTATGTACAACACCAAGAGTGAACTTTAAGGTAAATTATGGCCTTTGAGTGATTATGATGCATCAGTGTAGGTTTATCCTTAGTGAAAATATCCACTCTGGTGAGTGATGTTGATAATGATGGAAGCTATGCATGAGTGAAAGTGGGCAGTATGGGAGAAATCTCTATGGCCTCCTAATTTTATTGTAAACATAAAACTCTAAAAAGAATTTATAAAAAATACAATATTCAGGGGTCACCTGGGTGGCTCAGTGGGTTAAGCCTCTGCCTTCACATCGGGCTCGCTACACAGTGGCGGGCCTGCTTCTCCCTCTCTCTCTGCCTGCCTCTCTGCCTACTTGTGATCTCTCTCTGTCAAATAAATTTTTTAAAAAATTAAATAAATAAATAAATAAAATCTTTAAAAAATATATAATATTCACAGGGGAAATTTTAGGATAGAAAAAACATCCCGGGAAAAATATGAGAAGTATTATATTAAAGTAGACATGCTTCCCCCTCAATCCTTTAATATCTCCATTTATGATTCTCATTCCCATCTGTTGACTTTATTTCTTCTTCACCAAGAAATGGAAGCAATCAGAGCAAAACTTTTATACACTACCACTACTGTATCTATCAACTTTCTATATCTCTTCCTCCTTGTTTCTACAGATAAGCTGAAAATGCTCCTCACCAAGGCCATTTCTTCACTTGTTCAATTGCTCCCATGCCTTCTTGCCTATTTAAAAACACTGTTCTGGCAATTCTCTCCTTATTCCCATAATTGCCAGTTTTTCCATTTGTAAGTGATGATTTTATCAGGCAAAAATATACTATTTCTCTCATCATTAAATAATAAATTGTCTCTTGACCTCACTGTGCCTTCTAGGCCCCATTTCTCTCCTCCCATTATAGCAAAATTCCTTGAGAGATTTCTCTTTACCTACATTCATTAATTCCCTTTCCCCCATTTTCTTATGTACCCACTATTTTAGGATTTCATCTCACTACATCCTACAGCACTTGTCCTAATAGCACCAATACCTGTCTCCTTATTAAATCTTCAGGATATTACATACTTTTGTTTTTCTCCTGCTTCTCAAACCACTCCTTCTCAGTCTCTTTTATGGGTCTTTCTTGTTAGGTCTCCAACCTCCAAGTGTTGGCATACCTTAGGGCTCATTCCTCATATGACTTCTCTAATCTATCTCTCTTCCCTCTTCAGATCACATCTAACAATGTATTTATATGCCTGAGTTTATATTTCCAGCCAGATCTTTCACCTGAACACACACACACACACACACACACACACACACACACACACACACATATATATACATATATGTACAATCTCCATGCCTTTATATTACTCCAAACTTTTGTTTTCATCATCACATCACATCTCCTACTACTGATTCTGATCTCCTCTCTCCATCTTATATGGACCTTCATGCCTACACAGGCTCCTATGGATAGATAACCCAGGATAATCCCTCCAGCTTGAAATTCTTAATAATATCCTAAAGTCCTTTTTGCCACCTACAGTATCATTTACAGGTCCTGAGGATTAGAATGCAAACTTCTTTGAGTTATTATTCAGTTTGCCACAATATCCAACAGCCCACTGAAGCCTCTGTTTCAATGTCATCTCAAACAAAATGGCCAAAACTGAGCTTCTGAGATTCCATCACAAACCAGCTCCTTTGTTAATTGCAACTCCATTCTTAAAATTTCTGGTCAAAATGTTTGATAACAGTTTTGATTCATCTATTTCCCTAAAAGTCACAAACCCAATCCTTTAATAAGCAAATCCTGTTGGATCATCTTCAAAATTCGGTATTCTATCACTTTTTATCATCTCCACTGTCACTAAATTAGACCATGCCACCATTATTTCCTGGCAAAAATATACTCTTTGCCTGAGTTAAAAGCAGCCCTGGTGACCAGGCACTCAATACGGCCAATTCTGTTTACTCCTGTCTTCCCCATTGTGCACCAGAATATGTGGCTGTCTGTTGAACTGGGGAGCAGAGAACATCTTAACTTACATCAAACATTTTTAGTCTTTTGAAAGTCATCTTAAATCCTTTTCAGAACAACATGAAGTATATAAAAATAGTAGTGAAGTGTTTAGTAAACAACACTTATTAACCCCCTTTTCCCTTCTAGGGTGATGAGATACCCCATTGCCTATAGATTTAAATTCAGATTCCTTAGCATGGATACAAAGCCTTAATGATATGGCCTTACTCTGTTTCTAGGGTCATTTTGAACCATTCTGTATTCTAGGATTCTCTGTCCTGAAAAGACCACATTCTTGCTTTTATCCTTCCCCCATAATTATAAATATTAAATGTAGGCATGTAATAAGTTTTTTTGTTGGTAGATATCCAAAATAACCGATGTGTCCTTTTATAAACTTTTGAGAGCAGTGTGTTAGAA
Source organism: Taxidea taxus jeffersonii (assembly GCA_003697995.1). Taxonomy (NCBI): domain Eukaryota; kingdom Metazoa; phylum Chordata; class Mammalia; order Carnivora; family Mustelidae; genus Taxidea; species Taxidea taxus. The sequence goes on from RCUC01158940.1 coordinate 22,244, forward strand.
ACCATTCTCTCACACTTGTTATCAAAAAAGTTTTATCATCTCAATAGGGAGTGTGGTATATTCAGACATCTAACAGGCAATCACACACATGTCTGTGTGGCTAAACATATGTACCTGGTGTTCATTAATTGTGCATGAATAAAGAGTCTTGGGCTTTTGACTGCAGCTACTATTAAATACCTAATACCTTGCAAATCTCTCTCATTACGTACTGCAGATGTTGGACTTTAAAAAGCCACCCAATTCTGGGCTTTATATTGCTGTTTATGGGTTATAAGGTATCTTAACAGTTACTCTCTCACTTGATCCTCCCTAAATCCTATGAATTAGAAATAACAGGTATCACTCTAATTTTTTTTTAATTTCATTTATTTATTTGTCAGAGAGAAAGGCAAGGGCACATGCAGGGGAGCAGCAGGCAGAGGGAGAAGCAAGCTCCCTGCTGAGCAAGGAATCCCAATGTGGGACTCAATCCCAGGACCCTGAGATTGTGACCTCAGCCCAAGTCAGACCTTTTACTGACTGAGCCACCCAGGGGTCCCTCACTCTAAATTTTAATATGAGGAAACTGAGGCTGACCATTTATCTAAGTTGAAAGTGGCAGAACCAGAATCAACTTTAAGATTAAGTCAGTTCTCATTGGGGAGGGTATGTGCTATGGTGAGTGCTGTAAATTGTGTAAGACTGATGATTCACAGACCTGTACCCCTAAGGCAAATAATATATTGTATGTTAATTTAAAAAATGATTAAGTCAGTTCTTTTTTCTTTCACTATACCATACTACATATCAAGTTATCCCTATGTATATACAGTTGCTTTGCAATGATTTATAGTTATGCCTTTTTCCATGATATATTTGTTATTTCTCTCCCTAAGTATTACTTTTGACTGAAAAAGAGAAATCAACAACTGGAACATCCTGAAACCATTTTGGGAATCTATTTCTTTTAATACTCCTATGAAAGTAGGGATCAAAAACTGTATTTTTGGTGCTTTTTATTAGCATTTTGTGTTTTTGTGGCTGCTAGGAATTATTGTATTTTGAGAGTTAGGTGTGATGTCTGTACAGATACATGAAAATCACACATTAATATTCCTGTCCTTATATTGATCCTTGAGATCAGAACTGTGTATCATAAACTTCTTTTATAGGACCTAGTAGAGCCGTAGGCACCACAGTAAGTATATCAAGCAAGACACCCTTGAACGAAGAGCTATGGCAAAAGAAAGTAAAACTAACTTACTGTCATGTAATTTCGCTGTATCTTTCCTGATAATATTCTAACTAAAATAGTTTGGAAATCATACATGTATTCATCCAATGTCTATTTAAGTACTTCCTACGTGCCTGGCATATGATCTAGAGCTGGTATTTGCAAACAATGGCTTAATGGCCAAATCATTTTGGACCTCTTTTTGTAAATAAAAGTTTTATTAGGTCTCCCATCTAAGTACTAACCAGGCCCGACTCTGCTTGGGGGTGGGGGTTAAGGTGGTAGGAAAAGAAAAAAGGAAACAAGACGGGATCCAGAGGGAGACAAACCAAAAGAGACTCTTAATGTCATAAAACAAACTGAGGGGGGGTGGAGGGGAGGGGGGTTGGGAGAGGGTGGTGGGGTTACGTTATATGTTTAAATAAAAAAAACTTAAAAAATAATTTTAAAAAGTTTTATTAGGAAAAGAAAAAAGATTGATACCAACTCGTATTGGTTTTCTGCTTAAAGTCCTCAAATGTCTTCAATACTATACACCCTCCTCCTCCACCCACACCCCTAGTCTCTCTGTAGCCTCATGCCCAGCTTCCCTTCACATTGTTCTCTTGACTCTAGTTGCATCGGTTTTGTGTTGCCTCCTGAACATGCCAGACACAATTCTTCTCACACTTCTGCACTAGATCTTCTCTTTGCAAAAATATTTTTTCTTGCTAATGTCCTTATGATTTTCTCCTTTGCCTCCTTTGGGGTTTTACACAAATATTAGTTCTCAGTAAGATCTTCTTTGGCCTTACTTGAAATATGAACCTCTTTCATATTCAACATTCTTGCTTTACTTTTTCTCTTTAATAATTATTACCATTAATTCCCTAGGTGTTTCACATATGTTATTTATACTTCTCTCCACTGCAAAAATGTAAGATCCATAAGAGCAGAAAGTTTTGAGTATATGGTCCAGCACCGTATACCCAATGCTGAAACGGTGCTTGAATCATAAGAACTTGGTTAAATTTTAATTAAAATGACAAAGTTGTTATTCAAAACTTTTTCTTTTCTATGCATTGTATTCAGTGACACAGTTTCAGATACTTATTCATTGTGATCTGCTCAGTTTTCACAAAAATCATATATAGAGAAGTGATATACTCCTGACTTTGAGAGCAACACCTGGAGATTTTTCTCACTATAATGTTTCTAAAAGTCTTGAAAAATTTCTGCCCCACACCAAGTGCCATTGGATGCCATAAATAGATACTTCCCTAATAGTGAAATTATGAAATTATGAAAAAGCTATATATGATTAATTTTTAATATAATGGGCCACATTCATGATACTGAATTTTTTCTAGTTAAAAACAATATAACCAAATCACAAAAAATGCATCACTAGAATTGCTAGTATAACTGTTACTCAGGGTTTGGCCTAGGATAGGGTAATTAGAAGTTACTGATTTTTCCTTTCAGCTCATGCTCCAATAAGGCTTGGAAGTCTGTACTTTAAAAAAAAAAAAAGATGCTTTATTCATAAATGTTTGCATTTATTTCTTAAATATTTTATTAAATATTTACCTTCATTACTGATATTTTGGTAACTTCTTAAATTTTATGCCCAAGGCAAGTGACTCACTTTCCGCACTGTCAGCCCAGGTCCGTTTCACACAAGCTCTACTGCAAGGGAATAGACCAATATAAACAATACTTTTCACATCTTCTTATTTGCTTAGCCTAGTCCATCTAGCAAAACTAAAACTATCTAGCTTACTGACCAGGGTGTGTCTGCTCTCATCACAAAATTTGGACTCATACTTAGCACAGATATGGGAGGGTGGGCTCTTGTGATCACTGGTAAGTGTTTCAGCATTCAAAATCATAATAACCCTTAAATTCATTTCAAGCCTGAGTTTAATTATGAGAAAACATGTATAGAGAGCAAACATTAAGTATGAGATTGCCTGTGGAAATTCAGAATCCCACTGGACACCCAAGAGAATAAGCTGAAAGCTATTAGAATTATTAAGGGGGTTCATTATAGTAGCCATGTGAAAAACACAGAAACCAGTAGCCTTTCTTGAGACCAGCACAAAGTAGTTGGGTAATATTAGCAGGAAAATAGAATACAAAAAAACTTATATGTCTAATATCTGGACAGAAGAAAGTGAAGCATCATTACATGCTTGGGTTGGAAAAGAGAATGCTATAAATTATGTTGTTGGATTAACTCACAGGTTTAGGATAATGCCAAATAAGGACCGGTGGTACTTTCAGCCCTTGAAGAAATTTGATTTCAGAATGGCAGATTAAGAACTCTGAAAATCCACTTATTCATTAAAGCAACCAGAACACTGGCAAAAATGTCAAAACTAATTTTCCTGCAAAAAAAAAAAAAAATGTTTGATGTTTTTATAACATTAAAAATTGCTGCAGGGCACCTGGGTGGCTCAGTTGGTTAAGCAACTGCCTTCAGCTCAGGTCATGATCCTGGAGTCCTGGGTTCAAGTCCTGTATCAGGTTCCCTGCTCCATGGGGAGTCTGCTTCTCCCTCTGACCTTCTCCCCTCTCATGCTCTTTCTAACTGTCTCTCTCTCAAATAAATAAAAATAAGTAAATAAAATAAATTATAAAAAAAAAAATTGCTGGGCTCCTGGGTGGCTCATTGGGTTAATCCTCTGCCTTAGGCTCAGGCCATGATCTCAGAGTCCTGGGATCCAGCCATGCCTCAGGCTCTCTGCTCAGTAGGGAGCCTGTGTCCCCCTCTCTCTCTACAAGCCTCTCTGCCTACTTGTGATCTCTCTCTCTTTGTCAAATTAATTAATTAGTTAATTAATCTTTAAAAAATTTGCTATATAACAGCTGTTCAAACCAGCAATTTGAGGCAGAATGAGTTAGGAGTGCCCGCAAAGTCCCATCCCCAGAGATTTGTCACTAATTTACCTCTGTGGCAGCATGTTGAAAAGCACCATTCTCAAGATTTGTCTTTATTTGGTCTTAGTCCCAGCCCTCCCTCTGAGTGAGGAGACAACCCTCCCGTCATGTGAGACAGTCAGCAGCCCTTGTATAACTTCACATCTATCTCAGGTGGCATTACTCATTGGGGTTCACAAAAGGCTGACACAAAAACGTAGAAGGGAAAAATTGGAAACTGAGATCTTTATAAGGAGCTTAAAAATCTAGGGCGTATTCCAGAAATTTAAAAAGAAATCTAAAAATCCATGTCCAAGTCTATATACATGTCCAGAAAAGAACTGGAAGGGCCCTAATGCCTCCCCTCTGACTGACCAAGACTCTGCAAGCAGACAATGAAAGCTAATACAGTGGTGAACTGCCTACCATGGTGTTGAAATTAAGCCTCAGACAGAGCTCTTCAAAGGAGAGACCTATTTGATCTAAGCATTTAAGGAAATTTCTGTTCATTCATTAAATGACCACTAAGCAAATCAAGCCTAGATTTCAGTGGCCACACAGGTCAAAGAATACAGACAGTACATAGTCAATCCAGGAAAATCACGAAGTGTACAGCAGCAAAAAAAAAAAAAAAAAAAAAAAAAACCTCTGGAAGACAATTCTGATTTCTAGAATCATCGTGCAATTGATCGATTGATTTTAACACCTGTATTAAAGTATAGTGGATACACAAAATACCCCACATATTTAATGTATACAATTTTTGTGAGTTTGAAACCTGTGAAACCATCAACACAATCAAGATAATATATCAATCACCTTTAAAAGTTTCTTCATGCCCCTTTAGTGTAGTTTTAAGAACATTTAAGAAATCTACCTTCCTAACAAAATTTTTAACTACACATACAGTATTGTTAATTATAGGCACTATGTTGTACAACAGATCTCTACAAAATATTAGTCTTGCATAACCAAAACTTTATAGCTATTGAACAACTCTCCATTTTGCAGCCCCCCTAACCCTGGCAAACACCATTCTACTCTGCTTCAGTGAGTTTGACTATTTTAGATACATGTAAGTGGAATCATATATATTTGCTCTTCTGTGACTAGCTTATTTCATTTAGTGTAATTTTGCTCTTTTGATAGATGTAGTATTTATTTCTGAATTATACCTAGATATATTTAGTAGGAATAAAGCATAAAAGAAACTGTCAAGAAATTACTTATAATAGTTTCTGCAGACAAAATTCAGGTAATTTGTTTAGTTTTTAATGAAAAAAGAACTTTGAGAAACTCCATTATGGACCAAAACTTCATTTATTTATTTATTTTTTTTGTTACACTGGTCATGTGACTTCAAGGAAAATATGGGTTTATTAACAGATATCATTATTCTAAGCACAGGGTCACCAAAATGATTGTTCCTTCCTGAAGGAACATTTGATACGTATTTCAACAAAGAAAAGGAGACAAAAAAAATTTTTTCAGATATCCTTTGAAAACAATTTTTCAAATAAACTGAGCCCATAATGTGCAGTAGAAACAAATTTGATTATAAATCAATGTGCTTAATGCACTTCGGAACCTCAAACTACTTTATTTTTAAATATTTTCCTTTGTTATTTTATTTTTTAAACAGACATCTTTTAACCAGATTTTTTTTCTTTGATTTTATTTATTTATTTGACAGACAGAGATCACAAGTAGGCGGAGAGGCAGGCAGAGAGAGAGGGGAAAGCAGGCTCCCCGCTGAGCAGAGTCTGATGCGGGTCTTGATCCCAGGACCCTGAGACCATGACCCCAGCTGAAGGCAGAGGCTTTCACCCACTGAGCCACCCAGGTGCCCCTAACCAGATTTTTTATCTTTCCATTACATTTTTAAATTGTTCTTATGTGGTGACTTGGGCCTTAAAAATTTATTAAGAGAGACTCAATCTTATTAATAAAGATTTCTTCATAATTTGACAAAACAACTGGTAACATATGACACTAAGGATGACTTCCTATTCACTTTAAATAATCACAATACTAGGGTGGCTCAGTGGGTTAAAGCCTCTGCCTTTGGCTCAGGTCATGGTCCCAGGGTCCTGGGATCGGGCCCCGCATCGGGCTCTCTGCTCAGGGAGCCTGCTTCCTCCTCTCTCTGCCTGCCTCTCTGCCTGCTTGTGATCTCTGTCTGTCAAATAGATAAATTAAAAAAAATAAAAAAACACAATCCTAGTAGAGCTATTAACAAGTAAAGCGAAAAATGAACACAAAATTTTGCTGTAATTTAACTTTGAATGGTCTGTGTTCATTTAAAATATATTTTGCCATCAAAAGAAATGAAATCTTACCATTTGCGACGACATGGATGGAACTAGAGCGTATTATGCTTAGCGAAATAAGTCAACTGGAGAAAGACAACTACCACATGATCTCCCTGATATGAGGAAGTGGAGATGCAACGGGGGTGGGAGTTAAGGTGGTAGGAAAAGTAAAAATGAAAGAAGATGGGATCGGGAGGGAGAAAAACCAAAAGAGACTCTTATGTCATAAAACAAACTGAGGGGGGTGGGGGGAAGAGGGGTTGGGTGAGGGTGGTGGGGTTACATTATATGTTTAAATAAAGCTTAAATAAAGTAAAAAAATATATATATATATATATTTTGTTAAAAAAATTGGGGGGGCATCTACAATAGAGATACTTTCTAATATATACATTGCAGAGGAGCAGATACATTTTGTTTATAATATTTATATTTTTAGCATGCTGCTCCTGAAAGAAAATAAAAAGTTAAACCCATGTTTAAAATCTTCAATGAGCTTTTTTTCTAGATTTATAACTAACTAGTCTGGAGCCACTAGAGGGCAGGGTTTACATTATAATGAAACAAGAATTCACTTTCACGTCTATTTCAACAGTAAATGCTTAAAATGTTTTAAAATGACCATCCTAAGAGTAGAAATTTGTCACAGCATAACTAACTTCATTTTGGAAAGTAAATTAAGCTAAATCATATCTTACATATATTCTTTAATTTAGCTACTCAAGTGCAGTAATTATTAAATTTTTGAATTGACCGTTTTGTTGTTGTTGTTGTTAGAATTAGTGTTAGAGGGATCATATGCAATTCCACATCTTCATAAAATTAGGTTCAATACCCAATGCATACTGTTTCCTAATGTTTCATTCACAATTAAATTAGTGATTGAACTGATCTGTGTGTTCGTTTAGTCCTGTCTTCTAGATAAAGCAAAAGGAATTCAGCATGAAACTTCAGCAGCTAGGCCTAAGTCAAAATCTTTGTAAATGACATGAAGTTCCTCAGTCATCAAAAAATAATAAACTTTAAAAATACAACTTATTCATAGGTCACATCATAAAATGTGTGTGTGTGTGTGTGTGTGTGTGTGTGTGTGTTATGTATGGCATAAAATTGCGTTAAAAATTTTATAGTTAACTAAATTGAAAGTCGCTATAATCTTTGCACCAGGATGTGTATAGCAATCTATATTAACATGTATCCTACAGTTCCTTCTTAGTTTTTTTGGGTGTGTTCCACTGCTCAAGAGAAATGGATCCTTAGACATTCACACTCTATATACTGTAACTGATCACTGGTGGTACTTAGCATGTTAAACTGTGTGACTTGCTCAAAAGCACGCAGTTGGTGACTGGTTAAGTTTAGGTTACCATTGATACGTGTCACCTTTCAAAAGAGATTTCTTTTTTCAAGTAAATGCCCAGGGTCTAAATACTAACAAAGTGCAAGGTATTTGAATCATTAGATTGTAGTCTGAAGAGGGGTTGCCTCACTCTAAGAAGGGGCCCAGCTACAATTAAGTTAAAATTTGAACCCTAGAGTAACCACCACCTATAGACCCCTGGGTAACTTGAGAGGTATCAGATATGCCTATCTAAGTATAAGTACCTTTTAATTTAAAAAAAATGCCACTATGGTATAGGAGCTAAGTAGATAAAGTAGATACAAATTCAGCATCATAAATTTATTTTGTGCAAATCATTATATTTTCTTTTATTAAACTTAAATACTGGTGACCCACTGTGGTAGACTGGTTGTATCAAAGGTCCCAGTTAATGACTTCCCTGAATCCATGCCATGGACAATTTCACTTTGCTACTATCATGTGAACATGGCCATGTTGGCCTTTGCACACAAGTTTGTGATAAACTCATAAGGGATGAGACATTTGGAAGAAAGACAGCAATAAACCCCACGAGCAGAGCATCTGACTCTCAACCCACTAAGAACTATAAGGGGGTTTAGCTGTGCCCAACTATTGCAGGCAGAATAATAATCCCCAAAGATATGCATGTTGTAATTCTTGGAACCTGTAAAGAGGTAAATAATAGCTAAATGACAAAAGTTGCATAGCAATTGTGATTAAAAATTGTGAATCTTAAAATGGGAAGATTACCCTGGATTGTCTGGGTGAGTCCAGTGTAATCACAAGTGTTCTTAGGCAAGAAAGGCACAAAGGTCAGGGAAGGACCTTTTTGATAATGCTACCCACTGAGTTTAAGAGAGAAGAGAGGGCCATGAACCCAAGAATGCACACGGCCTATAGAAACTGGAGAAGGGAAGGAGATGGATTTTCCTCTTGAGCTTCCAGGAGGAAGAGAGTCCTGATAACACCTTCGGTTAAGCACTGTTAGGTCCATTTCTGACTTCTAACCACCAAAACTATAAAATAACACATTTTATTGTTTTAAGCCATTAAATTTATGGTAGTTTGTTATAACAGTAGAGAACAAGTACTCTAACCTGAAGTATGGCCTGTAAATTCATGAGTTAAATAAGCTGTTTTGATTTCAATTCTAAGTGGTAGGGTTTTTTATTACCCAATTTCTAGCTGATATACTCTTTTGTATATTTTTATATACCCCAACTATTTAAAAAAAGTAAGGACCAAATACTGAAAATGTACAGAATAAGCAAATGAGTAAGACAAGAAAGAGAAGGAGAATCGTATTACCCACATTTAGCTTTGCCAAAGTTCTTTTTCAAGATGTACATTCTATCTCATTTAGTTCATAAAGAACCAGAGTAAATATTCTTAATGTCGTGTTTTAAAAATAATTAAAACACAGACATAATATAAGTTCTACAGCTCGAAGTGAGAGCACTTCAAACTAGGTTCAAGTTCTACTAATAATGAGGTTTATAACTATCTGAATCATAGCACTAATAAAAATATTACAATATGAATTTTATATTATAAAACTAAGAGTTTTTATAATCAGTGTACGGTGTTACATAAGATCTGTGACCAAAAAGATTTATATGAAATTCTATACTTCAGCAGAATGTGTTTTCAGATGAAAGCTTGCCTCTATCAGAAATAATGCAACTATCATGCAGTAGAGGAAACAGAAAAATATTATATTACTTTTGCTTTGAATGTGTATACAAAACAGTATCAAGAGTGTTTGAAAAATTTAATAGCAAAAAATTCTGATTTTAATAACTTCGCTAAGGATTTTAGAGCTAATGATATCCTTCAAATCTTTCCTAAAGCAGTTTTCATCAAAAATACCAATCCCAATCATGAAAGGACAAATACCAAGGTATACAATAGAGTGTCACAAGAGAAAATTTCATCCAGTTCTCACTGTTGAATATATATGGCCTCTTAATTGGAATGATGATATTTCATAAACACAACTAATGTTGTTTTCCTCATTCTTCAGAACATTCAGATTTCCTCAGAACATTCAGATTACAGAGCCCCAGGCAAAGTATTTGCCTCTTTAGTAGATGTTTTCTCAGAATTTAATAGAATGTTTCTTCAGAACATTCAGATTATAGAGTCCCAGAGACTTTGATTTAAGATTAGACTCTGACTTAATGCCAGTGAAACATGACCAAGTTACTTTTTCTTTCTTTCTGAGCCTTGGTCTTTGATGAGGTAAATAATACATACTTCATAAAATCATTAATGAATTAAATAAAACAATTTCTATGTATAAAGAATCTTGCAGAGTACCAAATAATTATTGGCTTTACTAATTATAATATAGTGCTAATGAGCCCAAAGTGTGGAATTTTATCCTTAAATGCGCCTTAGTTCTATAATCCTTCCATGACCCCAAGTGACATTCCCAAATCTAGTTAATCTTTCCTGAAATTCTGTATCTGTACTAGTTGACTTAGGATGCCCTAACAAAATACCATACATTGAATGTCTTAAACAACAAAAATTTATTTTCTCACAGTTCTAGAGAATAGGAGCCCAAGATCAAGGTTCTGTCAGGGTTGGATTCTGATGAAACATCTCACCTGGCTTTTAAACACCTGACTTTTCTTGTCTTCATCAGGCTTCTTCTCTGTGAAAACGCACTGGATTCTCTGGTGTCTCTTCCTTTTATAAGAACACCGGCCCTACTGCGTTAGGGCTCCACCCTTATAGCATCATTTAACCTTGAATACCTCCTTAAGGCCCTATCTCCAAATACAGTCACATTGAGATTAAGGGCTTCAACATATACATTTGAGAGGATACAATTAAGTCCATAACAGTGCCATTGGTCAATACTACTGTGTAGTTATTGCTCGACCACACATCTGCAAGCTCCCTGAGCAGCAAAGTTATGTCTGCTGGAACACTCAAACTTCCTTTTTTCTTTTTTGCAATGACAGCTGTATTTTACTATGAAATTAGTGATTTGGGGTTATATAATCTTTTGGAAGTAACTGTTTTATCAATTCTTAGCTGTGTACAATTGTGACAATCTTAAAGAAATGTGTTTTGGTCAATTTTATACATGATATAGGGCCGTTAACTTGAAACAGCCAAATTATAGCTTAATGAGAAAAGTATTTTGAATTTGTCTCTTTCATTTGAACTTTCTATTACATATATAGAGCTCATCATGTCTTTACTCTTCTATTTTTCTCATCTACTTTTTGAATACCCAGGCCTAGCCCTCTTGCTTTCCTTCCGTACTATAACTTACATTCTCTATTGTGTTATAATGTTCCCTCCTAATCCAATGGCAGGCACTCTTAACTTCTTCTTTTTTTTAAAAACTAAAAAAAAAAAAAAAAAATTATAAACCTATAATGTATTATTAGCCCCAGGGGTACAGGTCCATGAATCACCAGGTTTACACAGTTCACAGCACTCACCATAGCACATACCTTCCCCATTGTCCATAGCCCCACCACCCTCTCCTGACCCCCTTCCCCTCAGCAGCCCTCAGTTTGTTTTGTGAGATTAACTTCTTCTATTTATTACTTGCCAAACATCAGTGATGACTTCCTTTTCTGGCCCAAGTATAAGAATCAGTTGTGTAAAATAGAGCAATTAGGCAAAAATACCAGGTCAAAATGTGGTCTAGAAACACACCAGATGGTATTCTTCTGACAAAATTCTCCACTAGAGACAGTAATACCTTATTTTAGGTAGCACCATTCCAGTTTCAGCCCTTTTATAAAATTTAGTCTTTTTTTCATAGGCTTAAAACTAACTGAAATCCACTTATATTTTTAGAGCAAATACCAATTTTTTTTTCAACTCTTTTGTCTATAATTAGATGTTACTTCAAGGGAAGGAGGTATTCTTGGCCCTTTCATCACTCTCTTTGGCAGCAATATGATTGACAGTAATGACATACAGTCATAACTGCCTTAATGTAGTTTGGTCAGGTTAAATGCACAGTTAGTTCTCTCTTACTACATTTCAAAGACCAATTTTAAAAGATATTTTTCTCAGAACTGGTAAACATTGCAAGTTCCTCTTGTTCTGGGATGTAAAATTTATCTGGCTTAAGATGATACATAGAATTTATTTGAACTTATTTAAAAGTTATATTTAATATAATAAAAATGTACTATTGTTGTAATTATATCAAGAGGGAGAAACACTCAAATGTACCTTAAATGTTAAGGATGCTTGTGACATTTAAGGATTTCCTGGGAAGTCTTGCCTTTTTTCCTGGCCTGAAGATTCTCAGATAAGAGACCAGAGGACAGATGTGCTTGTTTTTCTTCTCAGCCAACAGCAAGGACTGAACTAAACAGTAACTTGGAATTGCACTGCCAGTGGTGGGTGTTATTGTCTCCAAATATAACACTGTCTGTAGCTACTCCTATCTATTCATTGAGTGGTTTTTAAAGGTTGACAATGGCTTAACAGTTTATTTTCATGGTAATTAATAATGTAATTAGTATATGGCTGTGCTGGCTATGTTGTTATTTTTTCTTTGAATTTCAGTATAGTTAACATACGGTATTATATTAGTTTCAGGTGTCTAATGCAGTGACTCAACAATTCTATACATTACTCAGTGCTTATCACAATAAGTGTATCCTTAATCCCGTTCATCTGTTTTGATCCCCTCCCCTCCCCACTGGCAATCACCGATAAGTTCTCTATATTTAAGAGTGCTTTTTATTTCTTTTTTTCATTTGTTTTTGTTTGTTTGTTTGTTTCTTAAACCCCACATATGAGGGACACCTGGGTGGCTCAGTCAGTTAAGCCATTGCCTTCGGCTCAGGTCATGATCCCAGGGTCCTGGGACTGAGTCCCGCATCGGACTCCTTGGGAGCGTGCTTCTCTCTCAGACTCTGCCTGCTTGTGCTTGCTTACTCATTCTCTCTCTCTCTCTCTCTCTCTCTCTCTCTCTCTGACAAATAAATAAATAAATAAAGTCTTTTAAAAAAATCCCACATATGAGTGAAATCATGGTATTTCTCTTTCTCTGGCTGACTTATTACACTTACCATTATACACTCTAGATCCATCAGTGTTGCAAATGGCAAGATTTTATTTGTTTTTATAGCTGAGTAATATTCCACTGTATGTGTGTATACCATACCTTCTTTGTCCATTCATCTATCCATGGACACTTGGGTTACTTCCATATCTTGGCTATTATAAATAATGTTGCAATAAACATAGGGATATATATATCTTTTCAAATTAGTGTTTGTGCTTTCTTTGGGTAAATACCCAGGAGTTGAATATTGGATCATATGGTATTTCTATTTTTAATTTCTTGAGGAACTGCCACACTGTTTTCCACAGTGGCTACACCCGCTTGTACTCCCACCAACAGTGTCCTTTTTGTCTTCATTCTCACCAACACTTCTTATTTCTTGTGTTTTTAGTTTTGGCCATTCTGACAGGTGTGAGGTGATAGCTCATTGTGGTTTTGATTTGCATTTCCCTTATTATTAGTAATATTGAGCATCTTTTCATGTGTCCATTGGCCATGGATATCTCCTTTGTAAAAAATGTCTATTCATGTTATCTGCCCATTTTAAATTGGCTTATTTATACATTGGTTTTGAGCTGTATAAGTTCTTTATATATTTTGGACATTAACCCCTTATCAGATATATCATCTGCAAATATCCTCTCCCATTCAGTAGGTTGTCTTTTTGTTCATTTGTTTGTTTGTTTGTTTGGGTTTTGTTTGTTTTATTTCCTTTGCTGCACAAAAGCTTTTTATTTTGGGATAGTCCCAAAAGTTTAATTTTGTTTTTGTTTCCTTTGCCAAAAGAGACCAATCTACTATTTCTAAGGCTGATGTCAAAGAGATTACTGCTTATGTTTTTTCCTAGGAATTTTATACTTTTGTCTCACATTTATGTCTTCAGTCCATTTTGAGGTTATTTTTGTGTGTGTTGTAAGAAAGTGGTCCAGTTTCATTCTTTAGCATATATTTATCCAATTTTCCCAGCACCGTCTGTTAAAGAGACTTTTTGCCATTGCATGTTATTGTCTCCTTTGTTATAGATTAATTGGCCATATATTTGTGGGTTTATTTCTGGGATATCTATTCTATTCTATTCTATTGATCTAAGTGTATATTTCAGTGCCACTACTATACTGTTTTGATTACTACAGCTTTGAAGAATATGTTGAAATTCTGGGATTGTGATACTCCAGTTTTGTTGTTCTTTTTCAAAATCTCTTTGACTATTAGGTCTTTTATGGTTCCATACAAATTTTAGGATTATTTGTTTTAGTTCTCTGAAAAATTCTGTTGGTGTTTTGATAGGGATTGACTTAAATCTGCGGATTGCTTTGGATGGTATGGGCATTTTAATAATGTTTGTTCTTCAATCCATGAGCATGGAATAACTTTCCATTTCTTTGTGTTGTCTTCAATTTCTTTCATTAATGTTTTATTGAGTACAGATCTTTCACTTCTTTGGTTAAGTTTATTCCTAGATATTTTATTCTTTATGATACAATTGCAAATGGGAATGTTTTTGTAATTTCTCTTTGCTACTTCATTATTAATGTATAGAAAATGCAATAGTTTTCTATATATTTTGTATCCTATACTTTATTGAATTAATTTATCAGTTTTAGTAGTTTTTGGTGGAGTCTTTATGATTTTATTTTTATGGTAATTAATGATACAATTAGTATAATGCTATACCAGCTATGTTACTATGCTATTTTCTGACCATTTTTTTCAATTTTTTACATGAAAATAGCCATTTTTGATACACATGAATAGAATCACTTGTTATGATCATATAGATTTTTTTAATATTTTATTTATTTATTTGATAGAGAGAGGGACAGAGAGCATAAGTAGGTGGAGTGGCCGGCAGAGGGAGAGGGAAAAGCAGACTCCCTGCTGAGCAGGGAGCCCGATGGCAGTTCGATTCCAGGACCCTGGGATCATGACCTGAGCCAAAGGCGAATACTTAGTTGATTGAACTACCCAGGCACCCCAGTAAACATTTTTTTTAAATGTTTTAAAGAGAGATACAGAGAAAATGTTAGTGGGGGGAGGGGCAAGGAGAAAGGGAGAATCTCAAGTAGACTCCATGCTGAGCAGGGAGCCTGATGGCAGCTCGATCCCAGGACCCTGAGATCATGACCTGAGCCAAAGTCAAGAGTCAGACACTTAACAAACTGAGCCACCCAGGTGCCCCTGATCATATGTCTTTTAATTGTTTAATAAAGACTCCCTGAAAACATAAATATGGTAAATAAATGAAAACTTTATACCCCATAAGCCACATGAATGGGCAAGTCATTTTCTAAACATAGTGCATAAATATTTACTTGAAGAAGTTTTCAAGATGAGAAAAGTTAAAATTTTGTTATTCATGGTAAGGTCATGAAGGCAAAAATACATCAGATGTATAACAGTTGAAAAAACTAAGACATCAAAATATTTTTAATTATAGTATAGTTTTTATAGTATTAACTATATTCATGTGCATAATATCTTAGAGGCAAAATGCATCAGTTTTTGTCACGTGGAGAGAATTTTTGTCATTGGTGTTAGTTTTCCCTTTTTATTCTTGACATAAGATTAGTAACTTGAGAAAGTGGTCAAGTTATGGCTCAGTGTAAAAGGTACAAGAGAGAGAACACAGAAAAAAAAATCTATCATTAAGCTGTAGTAGTTTTAAAATAATTGAATATGTTTGACCATAATAATTATTTTAGATTTATTGAAGCCACATGAATAAATCAACAGCATTTCAAATTGGGGCGCCTGGGTGGCTTAGTTAAGCATCTGCCTTTGGCTCAAGTCACGATTCTGGGGTCCTAGAATGGAACCCTGTGTTGATCCCTGCTCAGCAGGGAGCCTGCTTCTGTCTCTCCCTCTGCCTGCCATTCCCCTTACTTGTGATCTCTTTCTCTCTGTCAGATAAAAAACAAAACAAAACAAAAAGCAAAAAGGAAAACAAAACAAAAACAGCATTTCAAATTAGGAAATAATACCCTAAGGAACTTGGAACGGCATGTAGACAAGCATGTCTGTCTTTGATGAACCTCTGAATTAAAAATATATGTACCCCAACTTCATAAATGATATAAATGATATTTCAGTGTAAATCAGATAAGATCTTGGTTATTTATTATTGTCAATGTTTTCCATAAAGGATCAACTAATATTACTTTCCATCCCTAAAAGCAGAATAGACAAGCTGACAACTGATTATGTTAACACTAACTGTTAGAATATTATTCTTATGGACTTTATAATTATTTCATCAATACAAAATATATTTCTCTTTCTTTTTTAAATTTAATTTTATTTTTATTTTTATATAAACATATAATGTAACCCCACCACCCTCTCCCAACACCCCTCCCCACCACCACCCTCAGTTTGTTTTATGACATTGAGAGTCTCTTTTGGTTTGTCTCCCTCCCGATCCCATCTTGTTTCCTTTATTCTTTTCCTACCCCCCTAAGCCCCCACCCCCGTTGAATCTCCACTTCCTCATATCAGGGAGATCATATGATAGTTGTCTTTCTCTTTCTTTTATTAGTAATTTTTTATGGTGATGATTAGAGATCTCTTTCTCAAAAGGGATCTGGATAAAAATAAAATGAAAATTGACTCATTAGAATTGATTCATCCTCCTAGTTTAGCAGTACTTTCACAGAAATGTCTAAAAGACTTACAGGGATTTTTTTTTAAAAAGGAACAAATTACTTGTATATTAACAAAAAAAGCAATATATGTCTAATATATTCCTTTTAACCTTTAGAGTAAAGAGAAACACATACCTAACCATAAAATACTATGGACCTACCGTGGGTGTCAATATTACACATAGATTGCATATAGATTACAAAACATTTATTAATAAAGTTACTAAGTTTGTTTCAGACTGAATATCACGAGAATTTTCTATATTGATTATCACTGAAACTTTATACTTACAATAACAAGAATATTTGGGGGGAATTTAAAAAATTTTAATGGGAAAATGTGTTTTTTTTTAAAGATTTTATTTATTTATTTGACAGACAGAGATCACAAGTAGGCAGAGAGGAAGGCAGAGAGAGAGAGGAAGAGAAGCAGGCCTCCTGCCCAGCAGAGAACCAGACGCAGGGCTGGATCCCAGGACCCTGGAATCATGACCTGAACCAAAAGCAGAGGCTTTAACCCACTGAGCCACCCAGGCACCCCAAAATATGTTATTTTTCAAGAAGATATTTTCTGAGAAACACTTGACATTATGGTATAGGTCTCCTTCTGCAGTCTCTCTTTACTCTTTTTTGGGAGGGATAGAGGAAATCCTGGGGGTTTTAGAGTTCCAATTTGGTATTTAAGTTTCTCTTAAATATTACACAACTTCTACACATTTAGCTTAATATAAAAAATGTTTATGGGAATATAAATCTGATGAATCCTTTTTTTTTTCCTTTAGCATTTGTTTAACATTTAATAAATATTCATTGGCCTTTACTTTGTGGTAGGCACTGTTTTTGGAAAAACATCCGTTGCAAGCAGAATAAATGTTGAATTGCTTACATTTTGATTTATTTTTATTCCTTTTTTTTTCATTTCTTCAGTCTTTGGGTTATGGTTCAAAAGAAGTAAACAAATTCTGTTTTAAGCCTCATGGTCCTGATATGATAATGGCAGTCACCTAAATCTATATATTTATCTACATATTCTCTAAAGAATATGTATCACACAAGAAATAACCTTTTCAGCCCACTTCTATCACCTAACTGGAAGTCAGATAATCCTGACAAATTATATATAAGTAGGATATCAGTAAAGAGACTGTGGTAAAGATAGAGGCCAGAAGGTTTCTAGCAGTTGATGGAACACAAAAAGAAAAACAACCGTGAAACACTGAAAAGAGGTCTGGAGACTTAATGAGTTAACGTAGCAGAAACCAAAAAGAAGTTGGTGCAAAGTGCACAGGATCAGGGATACAGTTTTAAATTTAAAAGATGTTAAGTCTATCAATCGTCATTGAGAAAGTATTTTAGATAGCTTTATTGACCAATACAAAATTATTTTGCTAGCTCCTTTTAAGATGTATTGTGAGCTAGACTATTGATGCCATATTTACAGAGAAGAAAATATTAATTGATGGGCACTAAGAATTGTGAATCAGTAGCTGAGTTACTTTAAGAGTCACTAATGGAAGCTTTTAATGATCAAGCCATTTGTACTCCATAAGAAGTGACCCTTGACATTTATCCTTTTTATCCAAAAAATCTCTTTCTCTCCTTGATTAATAACTCAGGAAAATTATATTTGCTAAGAATCAAAGCACTTTAATATATCTAGATTACTTAGATTGCATTCTCTGTGAACATAGACTATGTTCTAATTTTTTTCTGCCTGTATAAACTTCTTTCAACTTTATCTGTGAGAATGCATGGCATACCTACATTTAGAAAATAGTTTCTTAAAAAAGCAATAAATTCCCTATTCTCTACCTGAACTCATTTGCAAGTACTCTGTGTATCTTAAAAGACCTCCTGTGATAAGTTTCCAGAATCCAGCTAAAGAAAACTTAAAAAAAAAAAAAAAGTGCACCTTTCCTTCTGTTGAGTATCATAAGTCACTCTATTTGAGCCATGCCCAGGGACACTCCAACCTTCTTACTTTCAGCTGGGGACCTCTGTGGTTCTGTAAAATTTATTAGGATTGGTACAAAGCTGATAGCTGCTGGCAGAATGCTTGATGAAAGACTGAAGCATATTTCTTCAGCTTAAAATTTAACTTCAGTTAGAAATATATACCTATTCTTACCTGGGTATTTATTTTTAAAGATTATCAAAGAAAATAGTTGCTATATATTTACATTCCAACCCAGAAAGATCTAAAAATTATAGTAATATCAATGTGATATTTACTAAATTCAGTATTTTTAGGCCAGCAGAATTATTTTCTTTAGATTCTTTATGGTAAAAACATGAGCTTATCTTTTGTATAAATAAATTCTCTTTAGACCAAAAGATTCAATAGCAATTTTTAGGGGGATGTAAAAGAAAAATGGTCTGGGTTCCCTTTGCAACTTAAAAATTACAGTTAAAGTTAAATCTAAATAGCAACATGACACTCAAGCAACAGAATAGCAGCTGCCTCCTGACAAGTATAATTTGCTTTTATGGTTCTGGAATTAATACTGGAACAAGAGTGCAGCAGGGAAAAATATATCTCTTATAAAAAGTCCTTGGCAAAATGTGAGGTTTTAAATCCTGATTTCTGATGGACCGACTAGAAAAATAATTACCTATTATGTAATGTTAAGTTTTATAATTTTGAGAAAATTTTGTGGAGTGTAGTCCTCATTGTATGTTATCTTGGTAGGAAAAATATCCCTGAAAAGTAAGTATTAATGATAAGGGCAGATGTGCTTTTCATTCATACACTTTAAAGCTAAGCAGAATTTACATTTCAAGTGATAACGTCCTTCAACCAAAGACCATCAGACACATACCTGTAATTGAACACATTTTTACTGATTGCCTTATTGCAATGATAGAGAAAGCACTCTATGGGAGCTGTGGAATGTCTCAATAAGAGGGTGTTAAGTGGGGTGCCTGGGTGGCTCAGTGGATTAAACCTCTGCCTTCAGCTCAGGTCATGATCCCAGGGTCCTGGGATCCAGCCCCGCATCGGGCTCTCTGCTCAGCAGGGACCCTGCTTACCCCTGTCTCTCTTCCTGCCTCTCTGACTACTTGTGATCTCTGTCAAATAAATAATAAAATAAAATCTTAAAAAAAAAAAAAGAGGGTGTTAAGGAAGACTTGGGCTAGGATGGGAACTTGTGAAAGGTGATATTGGGCATTATTCAGGAAGTTACTTATATTAGCCAGGACAGGGAGATCTATGGTCATTTTTAGGGCTTAGCTGGTGTTGAGATTTTCATTTGTGTTCATATATAATTACACATTGATGACATGTTTGCCTTGATCTATCATGACAATATTGTAGCTTTCTTTTGTGGAATTGTTAACGTTAAACAAGAAAAAGCCCCCCTCTAGCTGTGATTGCTAGGCAGGGTTCCTTCTGGCAAGATTTGTAAGTTCTCTTGCTAAAAAAAAAAATTGCTTTATTGAGAAGACTCTTAAACTCTTTAAGTGATATCTTTGGGCAACTAAAGATGTCAAAATAATCACTTAAAATTTCTCAATTATCTGGTATGCTTTTCAAATTCTTCTGCAAAAGTTTTCTTTGTATGATTTATATAGTATAAATATTTACATACATTAAATATAAATTTTACTAATAATGATGCATTTGTAAGCTATAAAAAGTGTTAATGGCTTTATTGAGGTATATTGGCATACAATGAATGGTACATATTTAAATGTATCATTCTAAGTTTTGACATGTATATACTTGTAAAGTAATCTCTATAAATAATATAATATGCCCATAATCCCCATAAACCTAATCAAAATTTTAAAATATTTCCTTAACAAAAAAGTATTTAGCTAATAATTATTACTATATTCATTTTATTCTTCTATCTTCTATTTCTGTAATTCCTTGTGTTTAATATCTCCTCAACAAGATGGACTAGAAGGAACATAGCCCTAAATATGAAAATCACTGGAGAGAGAAGTCAGCCCCATGAGCTGATAGTAAAAATTTACCCATCCAGCCAGAATCTAGTGCTCCTTTTAAGCCACGTTAAGGAAAAGTTCAGTTTATCTTAGTGGCAAGTGTCAAAAATTGTCTGTGGCTGATACAATCAGTATAGGACTTTGGATAGTTTACAGAATCACCTGGAATGCTGGAGAACTAGGCTCAGAAATTGGTTGGGACCAGGGAGACAGAACAGTAGCCAAGTCTACTGAAAAAAATACTTTACCAAAAAAAGGGGGGGTGCTGGGAGGACATGATGCCCCAGCTGTTGTGGCTTGGATACTGAGCACATCTGGTTCCACTGTCATTGCTTCTCTGTGGATAAGCCTGTTGCCAGTTTAATATTCCTCATTGTATGCTGCACACTTCTTTTTTTTTTTTAAGCTTTTTTATTTAAACATATAATGTAACCCCACCACACTCTCCCAACCTCTCTCCTCCCCCAACCCCCCTCAGTTTGTTTTATGACATTAAGAGTCTCTTTTGGTTTGTCTCCCTCCCGATCCCATCTTGTTTCATTTTTTTCTTTTCCTACCACCTTAACCCCCACCCCCGTTGCATCTCCACTTCCTCATATCAGGGAGATCATGTGATAGTTGTCTTTCTCCAGTTGACTGATTTCGCTAAGCATAATACGCTCTAGTTCCATCCATGTTGTCGCAAATGGTAAGATTTCATTTCTTTTGATGGCTGCATAGTATTCCATTGTATATATATACCACTTCTTCTTTATCCATTCATCTGTTGATGGACATCTAGGTTCTTTCCATAACTTGGCTATTGTGGACATTGCTGCTATAAACATTCGGGTACACGTGCCCCTTTGGATCACTACGTTTGTATCTTTAGGATAGATACCCAGTAGTGCAATTGCTGGGTCATAAGGTAGCTCTATTTTCAATTTTTTGAGGAACCTCCATGCTGTTTTCCAGAGTGGTTGCACCAGCTTGCATTCCCACCAACAGTGTAGGAGGGTTCCCCTTTCTCCACATCCTCGCCAGCATCTGTCATTTCCTGACTTGTTCATTTTAGCCATTCTGACTGGTGTGAGGTGGTATCTCTTTGTGGTTTTGATTTGTATTTCCCTGATGCCCAGTGATGTGGAGCACTTTTTCATGTGTCTGTTGGCCATCTGGATGTCTTCTTTGCAGAAATGTCTGTTCATGTCCTCTGCCCATTTCTTGATTGGATTATTTGTTCTTTGGGTGTTGAGTTTGCTAAGCTCTTTGTAGATTTTAGATACTAGCCCATTATCTGATATGTCGTTTGCAAATATCTTTTCCCACTCTGTCAGTTGTCTTTTGGTTTTGTT
>RCUC01158941.1:0-39242 GCA_003697995.1 Taxidea taxus jeffersonii
TGGATGGATGGATGGATGGACGGATGGATAGATAAATGGGTGGATGGATAGATGGATGAATGGATGGACGGGTGGATGGATGGATAGATAGATGAGTAGATGGATGGATGGTTGGATAGATAGAGATAGATGGACAGATAGATGGGTGGAGAGGTGGACAGATAGATGGATAGATTAATAAGTAGATGGAGAGTTGGATGAATATATTGATAGGTGGATGGATAGATGGATGGATGGATGGATGGATAGATAGAGAAGATGGATGGATGGATGGATGGATGGATGATGGATGGATGGTTGGATGGATGGATAGATGGATGGATGGTTGGATAGATAGAGATAGATGAATAGATAGATGGGTGGAGAGGTGGACAGACAGATGGATAGATAGATTAATACATAGATAGGAGAGTTGGATGAATATATTGATAGGTGGACAGATGAATGGATGGATAGATGGACGGGTACATAACCAAAGAGGTAGATGGATAGATGGAGTTCTGGCTCCATTGTTGGAGCTCTCCCTGAAGCCCGAGTGAGCTCTCATGTTCTAGCCACCTGCTCTGCGAAGTGAAGTTGCCTTTGGCTTCTGTCATCTACCATAGGAAGAGCCGTCCCTCCGCCACTCTCCTTCTCCATCGCTTCTACTCACTCTTTCTGCCCTAGGCCTTAGCCTCCTGACTCTGAAGCGTTTCTAGGTGTTTTCTGCTGGTCCTTCCAGCAAAGATGGTCTATGATTCCAAACTCTGCAGGCTGCCCGGCCACAAAGCGCAAAGCTTGCAGAACAGCGGCTCAAGCCACCTAATGTGTGTAACAAAAGTGTTGATAGCACAGCTTTCCAAGTAAATCCAGAGCCTTCGGTTTCTAAGGGAGGAGTGGGGAGGGCTGCATGTGTGGGGGCAATGGAAGCAAATTACTTTTGTTCTCTGCAGTGCCTGTGCCCGGTTTGTGTGCCTCCCCGGTACTCCACTGAGTTGGAGAATCTTCCAGCAGGGCCGGCTTCCAGGCGGGTGACAGATTCCAATCACTTCTGCTCCCCAGCTCCGCACTGGGGCCCAGGTGCCTGCTGGATTCAGAGCACAGGCCCCCCCTTCCTCCAAGAAATCTCTACTTAGCACAGCCAGAGCCTGGACTGTTGTCATTAGGAGGTATAAAATCCTAATTTATATTGCTGGGAGGGTAATTTATACACTAATGTAAATTTCTTTTACTGCTGATTTTTGAGCAACTGATGTGCAATTATTTCCGGCTCCCCTTCCAATGCAATTCTAAAATGACTACTGCTAATACCTTAATATTCTTTACGATTGCCAGAGATGATATTTTTCCCGGATCAAATGCATCCAGTGGGGTTTGACATAATTGGGTTAAAGATTTCTCTTTCTGAAGCTGTAAGACGTGTGAGGCTTATCTGCGCTGGCGGGTGTGGTGGGGGGATGGGGGGATGATCGCAGAGGTCTTTTGTTTGTGTTCTGCTGTTCTCCCAGCCTGGAGCCCAGAACTCTCCTATGTGCCTACTGTGTGCTCAGCTCCGAAGATGCCCCTTTGCTGCCGTGACACAGAAATGGTGTGTGCTCCCCGACAGGGTAACTTTCTGGGGGAGAACAGCCTTCGCTCTAGGAACGCACCAGGGCATGCATGGCTGGCCTCACCCTGGTTTGAACTAGGGCTCATGACCCACGAAGGGTGGCATGTCAGGTATCGCCATCAGCTGGTGAACACAATAGGATGTCTTGAGCGATCTGGCTGCGCTCAGAGGCCCGTCCCACGTCTAAGCAAGAAACACATTATCTTGGGGGCGCCTGGGTGGCTCAGTCAGTTGAGCGTCTGACTTTTGGTTCCGGCTCAGGTCTTGATCTCAGGTTCCTGAGATCGAGGCACTGCATTCAGTGGGGAGGTGGCTTGAGACTCTCTCCCTCTGCCCCTCCCCCTGCTCACATGTGCATTCTTCCTCTCTTAAAAAAAAAAAAAAAGGAAGAAGAATGACATTGTCTTCAGAATGTGTCTCTCTCCCTGGCCCTGGTCTGGACAGCTTAGAGCTGGCCAGACGGGGACCAGGGACCACAGGCCTTTGGATGTCCGTCCCCAAGCCATGCTCTGACCTGTACACCATGCCATCCTCTTCCAAATAATTAATGCTGACCCAAAGATCATCCTTGGCACCAATATTTAGTCTGACCCGGTGGCCACTTTTCATTTTGATTGTATCTACCAGTTTCCATTTTTCTAGCTGGGACCTGCCAGGAAATGACCTCTTAAAAACTGAGACCATTTTGAGACCACAGCCTGTCTCAAGACTCAAGCAAGGTGACAGGAGAAGCAGGAATTTGAAGATTCAAGCAGCAAAAACACTTGGTGCCCTCACTGACGCTTCTTGGGACCAGCGCATAGCAGCAATGTCTGACTGCGTTCATTGCCATCATTTTATTGTGCTTATTTGTTTTCTCCTTATGATCACTCAGAGCAATTTCAGCTTGGAAAAGTAAACCCCGACATGACATAGCTGTGACTAATAATAAGAAATAATATTTATATAGGACTTCCTCTGTGCCAGTGGCTCTTCTCAGGATGGTACTGGCTCATTTATTTGATTTGATTACAACCCTAGGAGGCGGTCACTACCATTTGGCCCACGGGGAAACAGAGCACCATCTGGTTAAGGCACTGGGCGCAGGTCCCGAGGCGGGTAAAGCCGTAGAGACGGGGGCTGGCACTCAGGCGGCGGGGCTCAATGTTTGTCTTCTCATCGTGGGATCTCGGACTTCCAGCCTCCAAATCTATAAGAAAATGAATTTCTGTTGTTTAAACACTTGGCCGTGGCTGCCCGAGCAGACCAAGACACCCCGTCTTGGAGACATCCCTATGGCTGTGTTATTCTGAATCGAAGGCAAAGCCCTTCTCAGTTTCCTTCATTTGTTACTTGAGGCCAACAACCCCTAACACAATGCTCCGGGAGGATTATCTAGGAGGTGATCCTGCTGTGATAATGATCATCACAGCAACAGACAATGATAAAAGGGCGCTTTCTATGTGTCAAAGTCCACTCCAGGCGTCTCAGGCGTACGGACTTCTCCCTCCCAGCAGCTCTGTAGCATACATACTCTTAGGCATCTCTCCATTTTACAGGTGATGCAACTGACACCCAGGGGAGCTAAGCAACCTCCCCAAGGTCATGTGTGTCGTCAAAAGGAATGGAGACCACCTACAGAAGAACAGGCAGAGGCTATTTATTCAGAGCTTCTATAACAAGGGACTCAGCCATGTCACTTGCATTTGGCAGACATTCAAAGTTGGAATGTGGTTGTGTAAGACTTCAGCAGCCCTATTGTGACCATGAGTGATAAGTTCAAGGACAGAAAGCCAACATCCTGTGGCTGGCAAAGCAGGGGCGTGGGAGGAGGCTGCGTCTCTGATGACATGGCTGAGCACTGCACACAATCTAGCACACTCCAGGCTTCTTTTAGTTGTGAGAACTGATGGCTTTATTGCTGTTGGTCAAGTTTGCTGCTGCACTCTGAGCCCAGTGGGACAGAGCAGGACACACCCAGGGCTCTCTTTGTCCTCACACCACCTCAGCTTGGAGGCAAGTGGCTTGGCCTCTTCAGTGTTGCTTCTAAGAAAACATGTCCAGTTCTACTCCTTTGCCAACTTCCTCCCACCCTCCCTCTCTTCCTTCCTCCCTTCCTTCTCAACTCCTCCTTTATCAATATTCCTGTCCTTTCATTTTCTTGAAAATCTCCCCTTCTTTCTCTTTTATTGCTTGGGGACTTCATCTCAGACCCATCCCCACTTGTCACTTCCATTCATACCCTCTGCTCCAGCTCTTTGGAAATCCTGCCTTCCTCCAAGTGCTCTAGTGGTGTCTGGGTCCACCTGGAGTGCTTTCCCTGGAATTCTTCGGCCCCTCTGGTTCCCATACCTCCTCAGGGGCTAGGTATGGGAATGTTCCTGGGGAACATTCTCTGATCTCTTCCCATGGTTCCTGCCCCTTGGGGTACCTGGACTGTGACGTCTCGTGGGCAGGGACCAGCAATCAACGGGTACTTGCTAAACGACACATTTGTTATCTTTCCTCACGTACTTGACATCAAGACCCCTTCCGGGCACTTTTTGTGGACCACACGTCATCCAGATCTTACGGCCACCGCTAGGGTGCCTTTGGGGACATTCTGGCCAGAGGTCAGGGAAGCCCCATCACTTTGTGAGGCTCTACTTAGTGTCTTGGTTCTTTTTATAACCCAGTGAGCAAATGATGCCGATCTAAGACATAGACATGACACCAAAGGGATTTTAAAGAGAATCTGTTTTCTTTTCTACTCAAGATAATATGATGAAATGTGATAAATTCTCCCTGGCTTATCAATCCTGTATTGAATGAATTGCCCCACTCCCTACCCCCAAAAGTCTGAATAGTGGAAGGGCGATGAAGACAAAGAAAGTTTTGTAGTTGGGCAAGATCTGGGGGTCTGACCTAGCCTTCCTGGGGGGAGGGGCTTTAGATCTGAGATGACTGGCAGGGGCTGCAACCAATTACAGCTTTCCTTGCTCATTCAGGACCTGAGGAAAAAGACCATTTATCCTCTAATAAGAAAATAACAAAGTAGCAAGCGTGCACAATTTTTCAAGCTAAAGAGCAAGATAAAGGAGTTATGCAGAACACTTTATACTTTCATTTCCTTCCCTCAGCATAATAAGGATAAATGATGTTCTAGAGGAACACATCCAAGGCTTTGGGAACCATGATGAACGTTGGTGATGTCTTAAGGTCTCGCCTTTCCAGAAGGAAATGGAAGTGTCACGTGCCACAAAGCCCCTAAGCCTGAGATGCAGGATGTTCCAAGTGCCTCTGGGAGCCGGTAGGGTCTATTATTCCCATTTTACAGGTAAGGAAACTAAGGCCCAATGAAGGTAATTGGTTTTCCCAAGGTCACACATATAAGAAGCTGTGGAGCTGAGTTTGGAACTCAGTCTGTCTCCAGAATCTGTGCTATCCTGCTTGGGAACAAAATGACTGATGAGCCATCCCACTTCAGCCTTTTCATCTGGGCCTCAGGGAGGACGATGATGCTCATATGCTACTAACAATGCCCAAGGGGCTCTCACACTTCTCCGAATCAGGGAGATGGTTCTTTATGTAGCCAGAGGCTCAGCAGTCTCCTTAGAACTGGGCCACAGTAGCCCCAGGGCCTGGCAGGGGAGGCTGCCGTGGGTCTGGTATGTGTGGGCTGGGGTTCTGGGGAAGGGGTTGTTTTAGGCATCGGTGGGTGTGGCCAGTTTCCCTCACGGCCCTCACCCCCACCATCCTGGTGCTGTAAATACACCTCGCCTCTGACCCCTTCTGTTCCGGGCCTTTGGCATGATGAGCCCAGGTTCACAGTCTCCTGAAGGGTGCTGGGTCTGTGTCCCCTGCGGGTGGTGACTCAGAAAGCCCTGGACCCCTTCCGGGATCACTTTCCTGCTTCATCGGGAGAGAAAGTATCCTCCAGAGGATACTGCTATCAGCCTTGGCCCCGGGCCCATCACACAGGGATGGTTGAGTAATGGAGGCAGTGGGAACCTGGGGCAGGGGACACGAGCAGACCACACTTCCAGCCTCCCTTGCAGGAAGGCAGGGTCATGTGACTGAGCTTCAGCCCGTGAAATGGGACAGAATAAGGCCTGCCATTGACCCAGTGGCCTGTAAGATCCTCTTGCCTAATCTTCCACTTCTGTTCACATTCTATCAGAGACGATTTTGTCCCGTGGTCATAACCCACTGCAAAGAGCCTGGCGAAGGTAGTATCCCCAAAGAAAGGGCAACAGATGTTGGTGGATAGTGAGCAGTCCTTCTTCATACAATTGTAAGAGAAATGAGCATGCACTTGCTTTGTTGTTCCTTTTCCCACCCCACTGGTTAAGAGGCAGATGTGACGGCAGGAGCTGGAGCAGCCACTTTGCACCCAGATTAGGAAGCTGCATGTTAACGTTGGCAGAGCCACGCTTCTGATTTTGGGATGACTTCCTTGGATTGTTATGTGAGAAATAAATATGATTCTGGGTTGGTTAGGCATTGTGTTTTGGGTCTTCTGGTTACCACAGCTCAGACTGTCCCTTCCCAGCTATGCTCCTGCTACCGATGAACTAGTTAGCTGGCTGAAGATGCAGACCAGAAACATGCATTATTTTGCTTTTCTTCCTCACAACATGCCTCAGAAGTAGAAGGACAATTTCCATCCTCAATATATGATGGGAGTCTCATCCCCATGCCTGTTCCTCTTCATGATTTCTCCTAGAGAGTCCAGTAGGTCCTCGCCCAGTGGCATTCCTGGTTGTCTGTCCTGCTATGGAGGTAAAGCATCCCCTTGATACCTACCACAGACCTCTAACTCTGATCGTGAGAATAAGAATGCTCGAGATAACAGAGCACAGGCTGACGGGAACCATAGAACAAGCTTTGTATGCTTGGAATGGCTAAAGAAATAAAAGGAAGGGACAAAAACCATAAAGAAGGAACAGCGCACCAGATTTTTTTTTTTCCAAAAAAATTTTTTTTATTATACGACCCACACCTGGTATTGATCCTGTCGTATTTAAACGGAAAACAACTCATGCAAAAACCTCATCACACAGCCTCGGCAAATGCCAGACATGTGTGTATAGTTAGACTTTGCAATTCTCTGAAGAAAGAAAACGAGCTTAAATATTTTAATTGGACTCACATGTCTCCCGGGCCCTGAGCATGTGCTTTCAGGATGCTGCTTGATTTAATGGCCGTATCAAGGATGTAGTTCATTTTCCAGAATACATCATTCTTTTTAGCCAAGACATATAGCCATTGGTTCTTGTAGGGGTGTTGTTTTTTTTCCCCCCTTCTGTGTTCTTTCCTCCCCCTTAAGCTTAAGTACTTAAGAATCAGAGATGAGTGCAGAACTTCAGGCTCATGTAGGTGACTAGAACTTCAAAGACGTGCATGGGGTGCCACCCTGCTGCTTTCCAGACGAGTGAGTTGGGGCACGGGGGCAGAGGGACCCGCCTGTGGAAGCAGCTGGGGAGGGCAAGCAGTGGCCTCAGCACATGTGTTTTGGTTTTCTCAGCCCGTTGAAGACAAATCTGACTTTTATGTGCATGAGCTCGCGTTGACTGTTCACTCTACTCTTGCCTTCAAGAGCTTGGAGCACAAAGGCAGACCATAACTAAGAGGTTCATATTACTTCCATCTGGTGGGGAGGTGGGTCTTTCCAACATGGCCTTTGGAACAGATTCTTTGTGTTTATTTTGATTGCGATGAAAAAGTCTGCCTCGGTTTCAGCCCAGTAGAACCATGCCCTGCCCCGGGCCCGCCCCGGTCCAGCAGTGGTGGGAAGGTGAGAGCAATGTTTGATGGCAGGACCCAGGGTAGGGTTTCCTGCATGCTGGCTGAATGGGGAGGAGCACCCGTTTACTTCTGAGTTAGAATTTTGGTTCTCCGCCCCCATGCCCCGGGGAGTTTGCATTTTAGGCTGGGGTTCCCCCGGTGGGGTAAAGGGTTTGATTCTTGGTTGGCTGGCAAGTTTCAGCCATCAGGAAACCAGTGGTGGGCAGGGCGGTCTGGGAGCTCTGCAGGACTCTCTGCGCCTTCCTGTGCCCGTGTTCCCTGTGTTATCCTGTGAATAAGGCCCAGGGAAGCTTTCTCAAACAAGCCTGGGGAGAACAGCCAGACGAACCAAGGCTCATGAGCCACTCCGAGTTGTCAATCCATCTGCTTTCCTGCATCTTGAATTTCCGGGTAGAGCAGTTCCGTCTTTTGCTCTTTCAGAACTCTCCTCGGTCCTGGCCGGCCTCTGTGCAGGTCTGCATCTCTGCTTGGAAATGTGAGCTGTAGTGAAGGTGTGTTGCTGGTGCTGGGCAAGCCGTCCATCCCTTAGAAATGCTGCTCGTCCTGTGACTGCAGCCCATTGCACCATGCTGTATCTGTTTATGCCTTGGGATGTATCTGTGCAGCGAAGATGCAGCATTTCTAGTCAATCCTTGCAGGACACATTTGACCAAGAGCTCTTTCTCTTGGTTAGCTTTGTGTGACCCCTGTCTACCTGGTTGAAAGAGAAACTCTTTGGAAGGTGACTGGTTCTCATCTGGACAAAATAGCTTTGGCTTTGGATGAAAGTGGGCCTCTCACCCCCGCTGCATCCTATTAACCTTGGGGTACCTCATCCATGACTCCATCCTTGCCGGATTGATCCTGAATTTCTAGGGGCCAAACAGAGGGGGCCGGCAGCAGCAGGGGACCCCAGAGAGGGTCCGAGACACCTTGATACTCAGCCAGCTTGAGCCAACTGTACTGTTCTCAGCTTCATTTTTTCTTAATTAACTCTAATTACTCTGTCATCATAAATGTACTGACATCGAAAATCTTCAAGTTCCTTTAAGCAGCTGGCAATAATCGGCCTCATTAATCTTGCTGATTCCCATCTTTTGAAGATTGCTGGTTTGCTTTATAAATGATGCTCTGTTCAGCGTCACTTTCCACCTCTCACTGTGTGCCTCCGTTCTGCAGTGAAGATGTGGCCAGACACCTGGGAGTCCCATTAATGCCCCCTGGGGCCTTACACCTCTTCCCAGGTCTGGAATGGAGGAAGGCACCTCTTCTGGGAGATGCTGGGAGGCCCCACTGTGAGGTCACACAGTGGGAAGACAGGACACAGGGCGCCACCCAGGTCTGCCTTGGCTTATCTTGGCTCCCTTGGGCCAGGGTCCCATAGTTAACAATTACTTAAATACGTGGATGGCCACCTTCCCCACTCTGCTCTCCCACCACGTTTTGCAGCGAGATTCCAAGCTGTCCAGGATCTCCTGCCTGAACTTCGTCAATCCTGTCCTCCTTTTCAGGTATTCTTTGGTAGTGGGGCCAGTGGGGGCACCTGTGGTGTTTAGATGCCTCGGTAGCAAGTTCTGGAATCAGGATGACTTGGACAGTATTTATTGAGGGTAGGCGGAGGCAACATAGAGGAGAGAGTCATGAATCAGGACAGTGGACCCTTGTGTTCATGGCTTTGAACTTCGTAGGTCTGCTTATTTATACATAGATTTTTGGGATTAAATACAGGGCAGTACTATAAATATATTTTTCTTATGATTTTCTTAACATTTTCTTCTCTCTAGCTTTATTGTAAAAATATGCTATGTAATACATATAACGTACAAATGTGTGTTTATTGACTGTTTCTGTTACTGGTAAGGTGTGTAGTCAACTGTAAGCTATTAGTTAAGTTTTGGTTTACAACTGTGCAGGAGGGTTGGTGCCCCTAACCCCTGCATTGCTCAAGGGTCATCTGTATATAAAGGAGGTGGGCTAAGGTCAGGCTGGGCGGGTGGTAGTGAAGGTCTCATTCAAGTTAAGGGCGGGACATGTTAAGGTTGGACATGGGGCGTGAGCAAGGATTCTGGGCCCAGCATGGAGTCTGTGTATATGTGTGTGTGCGTATGCATGTGTGTGGGCATGTGTGTGATGACATGCACACGTGTGATGTGTATATGCATATGTGTGTATATGTCTGTGTTTATACAGTACTGAGTACAGAACCAGGGCCAGGAAAAGTGAAGGAACATTGGAGTTCTTTTCCTTGATGGGTGCCTGGTGATGCAGAGAGAGTAAAAAAGCCAAGGGTTTCATGAGCACCGGCATCCTTAGAATAAGTCCCCTGGGAGCGGGGTTGGCATTTGACCTTGGTCTTCATGATGCTCAGAGCTCTCTTTCTGGACCTTTTTTTTTTTTTTTAAATTTTATTTATTTATTTGACAGACAGAGATCACAAGTAGGCAGAGAGAGAGGAGGAAGCAGGCTCCCTGCGGAGCAGAGAGCCCGATGTGGGGCTCGATCCCAGGACCCTGGGATCATGATCTGAGCCGAAGGCAGAGGCTTTAACCCACTGAGCCACTCAGGCGCCCCCATCTCTTTCTGGACCTTAAACCAGGCTGAGCTCCTTGCTGTTCTGGGCAGGGGTTGGGCCCCATTATGTCCCCTCTTCCATTTGATGGTCTAACTTGTGGCCTCAGATCTTTTATTATTGTCTGTCTTAAGAGGTTGAGATAGACATGCAAATTGAGTTCTCAATGTTCTGTCTTGACAGCTTCTGGTGGGCTCTAAACAAATCCCCACAAATGACTGCACCACAGGGGGGTGTCCCTTCCCTCCTCTTCCACACACACACGTCAGATGACTTCTTCTCAAGTGAGCCAGGCCCCCTTCTCCTGTAACCGGTGAGAAGCTCCTTTCACTGTCCCCCACCTTTATCCAGGTGAATCACCAAATGGCACTACCAATGGCTGCCATTTGCCATGTGCTGGGCATCTTACTTTACAGATGTTTTCTCCCTGAGTCCTCCAAATCCATGGAGGTAGGGACTACTAGTTCCATTTTACAGATGAGCAAGTAAAGTCACAAACAGGTTAGACATTTTACCCAAAGGCCAACAAGGTTAAGGGACAGAGGCAAGAATCGAATCCAGGTTTGTGTGACTAAATCTTGACCTTTCCATAATGTCAAGCCATCTGCCAAGCCAATGGCAAGCTTGGCACCAATATATGCCAGGAGGTGGGCTGCAAACAAGCACCAGACCTATCAGACTTTGTACCAGGAGCTGGAGGTTCACAAGAAGAAGAAGGCATGGTCCCTGCCATTGAGGACCATCAATCACATCACCTATTTTGGTTTTGGTTTTCATCAGAAAACAGTTTGGAACCTGTACTAAGCCCATCCTCAACCTCTGGCCGGTGCCCCTTTGGTCATGGACACCCCTTGCTTGGAATACTTCCCCCATTTAATTTTTTAAAAAAAGATTTATTTATTTTAGAGAGAGAGAGAGAGAGAGCGAGTGAGCAAGCCTGGGGAGAGGAAGGGAGAGAAATCTTCAAGCAGACTCCCTGCTGAATGTGGAGCATGACATGGGGCTTGATCCCAGGACCCTGAGATTATGACCTGAGCCAGAGGTGGGCACTTAACCCACTGAGCCACCCAGACGCTCCCCTCCCCCATTTAATTTTTTAAAGGATTAATTGTTTTATTCATAGATCATTATAGATGTACATACCAGTGTAGGAAATGATTTGGACATCTGGTATACCCTTTTCTGCATTCACCCCAATGGTGACATCTTGCAAGCTAGAATACAGTGTCATCACCAGGACCTTGACCTTGACCTTGATCTTATTCAGTTATTCCCAGCTTTACACATATTTATGTGTATGTGTGTTTCCTTCTATGCAATTTTACCACGTATAAGTTCCAGTATCCATCACCACAGCCAAGAGTCAGAGCCATTCCTTCACCAGAAGGATCCCTTGTGTGGTCCTTTTCCAACAACACATACCACCTCCTACCCACTGCCACTTCATTTTAATCTTGATCTTTCATCCAGCCCAGCACTGGCTGTGATGCCTCCTTGAAGTCTGCTGCCTCTGGCCCAGACATCTGCTTCCTGTCTGGGTCCCTGCGTGGCCTTCAGCGTTTGCTGCCTTGGAAGCAATCCTGAGCCTTGGGGGAGAAAGGAGACTTTGCAGTCCAAAGGAGGAGCTCCGATTCCAGACCC
Organism: Taxidea taxus jeffersonii; assembly: GCA_003697995.1. Taxonomy (NCBI): domain Eukaryota; kingdom Metazoa; phylum Chordata; class Mammalia; order Carnivora; family Mustelidae; genus Taxidea; species Taxidea taxus. The sequence continues at coordinate 11,544 of RCUC01158941.1, forward strand.
CACCTCTTTCCCCTGTGTGGCCTTGGGAAAGTGACTCCTACCTCATCGTGCCTCAGTTTCCTTACCAATAATATGGGGACGGCTATGCCAACCTTCTGGGGCCGTGGAGATCATTCGGCGAGGTAATGCCTATGAAGGTCCAGCCCGCCGCTGGCATGGGGCAGGCCCTCTTTCGTCAACCCCAGATGGACTATGAGACCTTCCAGGCACGGGGGCCTCCGGAAGTGGTTGCTAATTTGGGCCCCTCTCTCTGGGCTCACATCTCCTAGCTCCTGCTCACGGACTGAGCCTTAAGACCGCCAGTCCTCGCTGGAACTGGGGAGACAGACGCCACTTTGCCCCCGTCCAACCTCCCTCCTTGCCAATACGGGGCTCAGTAATCTAAACCAGCAGATCCAGGTTCTGTCGATTCTGGGCAGAACAACTCTGGGCTGGCGGTGGCGTGGGGTGGGGTGGGGGTGTCCCTTCCAGGGCCTGCCCCTTGAAACCGCCTCCCTCCGAAGCCTCCTGCAGCCCCCCCTCCTGCCAGCCGTTCGTCCTTGCAGCTGACAGAACTGATTACTGCCTATGAGTGATGATATAATTCAGTTCCCCTCAAGGAGAGATGCTATCAGAGAGGCTTTTTTAAGAGGAAAAAATATATAATATACTGGTTGAAAAGGGCTATCTTTCTTCCTGGAAGAACAGTTATTAATCTCTTCCTAGTACATTTTCATATCATTTTGGACATTTATTTCCAGGCCGTGATATTATAAAACCAGGCGCTTGTGTCAGTTCTGATGCGGGGTAACACGCCAGAACATGAAAAGGCGTAATTACTGCTGTGGCCATTGGAATTGCTAACGAGCTCCTGACATTTTCAAATCGGACCCATTTCTCAGTGATCCAGAAGTGAGCCCTGCAGCTGCGTGGGCTGCATGGCAACGAGGCGGCTCCCGGCTCAGGGGGAGAGGAAGGAGAAGGGGTGGCAGGCAGACGCCTTCCAGCCTTCCAGGGGCTGACGAGTGGAGCTGGATGGCGGTCCCGACCCTCTGCCTCCAAGCCGCCTTCCGCTGGCCAGAAGAGAGGAGGCTGGTCCCGGGCTTTGGGGCCTTTATTTTCCCATGGACGGCTGTCAAGTCAATAAGTGTTCACCGAAGACGCGCTGTGTGTCCCGCCCTGGGCCGGGGGGCTGGCTGGTGGGTACGGGGAGAGCGATGACACATGCGGAGTTCCTGCTCCCTGAAATTGTAAGAGAAGTCCTCCCTCCGCACCCTCTGGAGCAACCAGGCTCTCTCTCCCTTGTCCTTGAAGTGCCGGGAGCGGCGGCTGGAATTTGCTAGAAATGCAGATTCTCGGGCTCCAGGGCAGCCGTCAGGAGGCCGGGACTCTGGGGGTGGGACCCGCGACCTGTGTGAAGGGGCCTTCCAGGTGATGCTCACGCACCCTCCAGGCTGAGAGCCCCAGCCCTGCATCTTCCTCTGCCTGTCCGGGGGCTTCCGGGTTAAAACGCAGACCCCAACCCGGCCTCTTGTAGGGTGAGCTCTGAGTGGAAGAGCCTGGAGTGGCAGCTGCCACCGAGTTGCCTGGGTCCCACACCCCTTGCTCTATTACCCATGTTCCCACCCCTGAACACTGGGGGGTGGCTGGGAGCCTCATGGGTCTCTTGGCTCTCTGGATGGAACAGGTGCACGTGAAGCCCTGGGCAGCGAGCCCTCACAGGGTAATGGCTGTTGGCTGGGCTGGCCCCGAGAATGGGTGGCTGGGAGGAGGGGGGCAGGTGGAACGGAGGTTGGGGAAGCCAGAGGGAAGGGTCAGAGATGTTTTTTCTGCACCGCTCAAGCCTGGACATCCTCCTGGGTCCTCTTAAAAAATGGCACTAATATCTGAGAAAACAGGCCTGGCGGTCCTGCTGGGTTCCTCTCCCTCGCGTGCCCCATCCCCATCAGTAGTCGGTGGCTTCTCTCTCCCGCTCTCTCTGTCCCCAGCGTGCCTGCCTTTGTCACCCGGATCCAGGTGGTGGCGTCCAGACATGCCCCCAGCTCCCTCGTGCTGTCCCTGCTCCCTGTGGCCAGACGGCAGGGAGCCCCAAGTGACAGGCGGTGAAGAAGTAGAAGCCAGAGGAGAAGTGGGGTCCAGCTGGACAGCTGAGGGGTCTGGGGACAGACTGTCAGAAAGCCGGGAGAGGCAGGAGCTGGTGGAAAGCGGGAGATATAGATGATGGGGCTGGGGCAGCAGGAGAGTGAGGACACTCTGGGGGCTTTGCTTGTCTGACCCCTGGCCTGGGCATCCTCCGCGGGCGTCTGTTGCTCCCCACATGGTGTCCTCAGTGGGGAGGCTTCTAGGCAGCTGGGTTTGCCACTTGCTCTGAGACGAATTCCTCAGGGAGCCGGGCAAGAGCTCTGTGGCCCATTACGACCCAGCCTCAAAAGCCGCATGGGGTCGCCTGCAGCCCTGGAGGGTGGAGAGAAGGGTCAGCAGTGGCTTGGATTCTGAGTTAGGGAAACCGGGGAGGAGCGGGAGGCCAGGGGTGGGGAGACGGCAGGAGCGGGTTCGGGAGGACCTCACGAGAATGCTGTGGGCGTGGCTGGGCTGGAGAAGACCGAGAGCCAGGAGGGGCGCACAGACGGCGGGAGAGAGGTGCGGGGGCACTGGGTTACAGGAGCCGTTCGGCCAGAGGTGGAGGGACGGAAGGTGGACTAGGGGGGCAGTTTCAGACCTCAGGGTTTCCCACGTGGCCGGTGACGGGGCGGTGGACATGCCCTTGGTTGAGGGCGGCGGGAGCGGAAGGCGAAGCTGGGGACGGAATGGAGCGGCGCAGACGAGGACCTTCTGCATGTGGAAGCAGGACGGCGGCGGGCAGGTCCATGGGAAGGAGTCTCGCTGGCTGGAGGCTCGTGCTTGTAGATGGGAGGAAGGAGGTGGGAGGAGGAAAAATTAGCTAAACCTACTTTAAAAAAATATATTTTTAGTAAGATTGATTTATTTGAGAGAGAGAGAGAGAGAGAGAATCTCAAGCAGGTTCTACACTGAGCCCAAGCCCGACCTGGGGCTCGATGTAACGATCCCGAGTACATGACCTGAGCCAAACTCAGGAGTCGGATGCTTAACCGACTGAGCCACCCAGGCACCCCAGCCGAACTGCCCTGGATCTCTCCTGCCATCACTGCAGGAGAGGCACAGCAGGGCTGCTGTGGTGAAATTCGCAGTTGAGCGAACACTGGCCGGCCAGGCCAGGCCACACTGCGTGGTCTGGAGAGAGCCTTACATTACAAATGCCTCTGGACAAAGCCAGCTGCCCCACATTATATTCTGGAGGAGGAGGGTACGCAACACTATTCAGTGCTGACCCTGAGGTTCAGGCCGGCCCTTTGGCCAGCTGTGGGGGCGGGGGTTGGGCGGGCCCCGGGGGCAGCCCTCAGATTCCTCCTAGGCAGGTTGCAGACACCTCTCTTTGGTGACAGTGATGACTAGAAGAAGTGGCAGGTGGACAGGAAAGCAAGGGAGGGGGATGGGTGAGAATGATCAGGGGGCCTCGTCACCGGCCAGGGACGCCCTGGGTGGACAGCCAACTAGAAGTGCCCAGAATCCAGCTTCCAGATAGCATCCTGGTGATGCTATCTTTTTTGTTACATTTTTGGATTTTTGCAAGTGTTCGATGGTGGATATATATTAGCCATGCAACGGGAAACGAACACATTTTGTAAGGCACACAGAGGATCTTCTGAGGCTGGGGAGGGGGAATGTTCCTCCGACCAAGACACATGAATTACGTCGGCCCGGCTGTGGGTCACTGTAGATGCAGGGGCTTGGCTGGGGAAGGTCTCTGTGGACCGCTCTCCTCCCGTCTCGCCCGGGGTTTTGTGGAACACACTTGACGTCCAGAGCCTGTGACGAGATTCTGGGGGCCTAGGCAGGCTGTTCTGGTTTTGTTTTGGACCAAGGCTGTGGTTCGCCGGACTCTGGGGAGGGGATTTTGGAGTCTATGCTCAGCTGGTACCTTGGTGGCTGAGTAGACCCAACAGCTGCAGGACTTACCTCTGAACTAGGAGGGTTGCAAGAAGCCATGCAGACCATGTCCCCTGCAGGGACCATATCCATTGTGGGGAGCTAGTGCCAGAGCCTAAGCAACCACAGGGGCCCCAGTTCCTCTGAGGCCCTTGTGATCCTGCCCAAGCCTCTTCCCCATTTTTCCCCCTTGCACACTTCTTTCTGACCTTGTTTCTGTTCCTCCTGCAACCCACCTGCAGACTAGACCTGCCTGAGATGGACCCGCTGTAGCCCAGGGCGGGCAGGTAGGTAGCAGGCCGGGTAAGCATCCGTGATCCTATGGAATGTTCATGTCTGAGGGTCCATCCTCCATGGAGTATCAGCCGCCAGCTCTTGCGGAAGGAACAGGGAAAGGAGGAGACAGTCTTCACAGGCCTGTGGCAAGCAGAGGAATGGGTAAAGGGTTTCTCTGTAAGAGGTGAGCAAGGGAAGGCAAGGGAGCTAAAAGACCACAGAGGTGAGGGCATCAGAGCGACATGACAGGTAGGGGACTGACCTACCTGTCCGGGACTGACCACGAGGCAGAGTGGCCCTGGTGGGGATTGGCTAGAGTACCTGGAGGGGTCTAGGGCAGGTGCCATCAGGAGCATCCCTCCTGAGGTCTGGGTGGCATCTTTCTGAGCTCTCTCCTGTAAGACAGGTGGCCCAGACAGAAAGAGTGTAGCTTCGAGAAGTGGTATCCAAGGGGTCCCATGTTGTTGGAACCCAGGGAAGTGGAGGTCGGCACAGACACCGAGGGTGTCCAAGGCCAAGCGCAAACGTGGGAAGGAGAGTTCTGCTTCCTGATGGAGGATGACCTCCTGCTCAGTGGCATGAGGCAGAGCACAGATGTGCAAAACGCAGAGGCAGAAATAGACATGTCCTGTGAGGAGCTGCGCAGTGGTCACCTGGGAATGCTTATGCATCAGACAGTGAGCCTGAGGGATCGGGGGACCTAGGGAGCCCACCTGGTCCCCAGAAGCGTGCCTGCTTCAGGAGAGTACTGGTCCTGGTGCTCAGGCAGCCCAAGGAAGAGATGTTGCAAAGGATCCAGATGAGACGTACCTGTGTGTCTGGTGGGCTACCTGGTGTCATGTCAGCCCAGGTGACTCTGAAGGACATGAATCCCAGGCTGTACTAGCGCCCCTCCGTCCCTTTCCTTTCCCTGACGCCCTTTCTCAGCATGGACCAGAGAGGAATGATCTGCATGTGTCTGTATCCGTACACAGATACGCCGGTTGGCCAGGCGCCCGTGTGTTGTATAGACCATGGACCCCTCTAGGGTCCCACGGGGCCCGGCACGCAGTAGGTGATTAATAGATACCCGTTGAAGGAAGTCGTCTATCATTCATGCTTGATGTTCTCTTAGTTCTTCTCCACCCCAGGAACCCCCCAACCCCCAATTCCTCACAGCTCCAGGTTAAGGATGGAGTCGTGAGTCTTGGACACAAGCTCCCCGCCCACTCCGGCACCGCTCTGCTGGAGCGCCCCTCCCCGCCTTCCCCAGACGTCGGTGCAGAGGCTCGGCCGTCCACATCAGACCCCCAGCTGCTCCTGCTCCACGTTCAGCTTTTGGAACTGTGCCTAAGTGCGGGGAGTATGTTAATGATTTGGATACAACACCGAAACTGCTCCCCCGGAGAAAAAGCTGTACCCCCCGGGCTTCGCAAAGTTGGCCATTGTGCTGCAAAGAAATCAAAGCCAGAGGTCTTCCTTTCCTTAGCGGTTGCGTGCTGGAGAAGACTGTGACGCAGCCCGTAGCCCATCCATCTGGGAGGGCTTGGGACACACCAGATGTGGTTTTGGGTTGCAGGGGCCACGAGCTTGGGCGGTGCAGCCTACAATCCTCACAGCTGCCTGGGATCTGCTCTGATGGGCTCCCTGCTGGGTGCTCTCCTAGAAGCTTCTTCTGTTTGTCAAGCCCCTTTGTGTGTGCGCAGCTCTCCACTAAGCCCTTAATCTCATGCCGTCCTCCCAACATCCCTGGGTATCATAGCCCCCGTGGATAGGTGAGGATCACATGATTCCCTGAAAATTCTCCAGCTTCCTGGATTCCGTGTGTCTGTCCCTGAGGCCAGGCTGCCCCTCTGATGTGCACCACTGGGGAGCACCTTTTGATGAGCTGGGAGGGGGCAGTGATAGGTGGGTGGGTAGGGGACGAAGGTCAGCGAGGCCTGGCCTCAGCCGACATAGTCTTGGCATCATTTGTCTGGGAAATGAGTGGGGGGGGGGCTGGTCCATTTGGGAAGCAAGCCCTGACAGATTCCAAGGACAAGGTGAGCTCTCGTTGGTGTGGGCCCTTGGCATGAAATCCCTAGGCTTAGTGTATGGTGGTGAGGGTCCTGGGACCTGGCAGTTCAGGGAGGCGACCCCTGGGGATAGGTCAGCCTGAGCCCTGTAACACCTTTGGGCCTGGGGGACAAGGTGAAAAGAGCCACAGTGGAGGCCACTTGGGTGTTGCTATTCCTCCCCGTGGGTCAAAGATAAGAAGGTGAGTTTCCTCTCCTTGCCTTCCGTCTGTTGATCTCTTCCCATCTCTCTCTCCCTTTCTGTCTGTCCATCTGTCCATCCATCTATCCTCTTTATCCACTCACCCCTGGCTGTTACAGAAGAGATTTAAAGGAGGCACAAACCTCATTGAGCTCTGAGCTTTTTCCAGATGGGCTTCGGTGAGGGTCATTGGCAAAGCCTTAGAGCCGACTGGCTGAGCCCGGGCCTCAGTCTCCTCATCTGTGGGATGGTGGAGTTGGACCAGGGCCCCCCTGAGGGTCCAGGCGAGCTTGGCTTGTCCTAGGAGTCTATGAGTCTTTGACTTGGAGCCAGCAACCCTCCCAGAGGCCCTGAGGAGATGCTGGGGTTTCTTTCCAACTTGTGAACCTGTCTGGCAGCCATCGACGGAGCCTCCGGGGCTGAGGGGAAGCTGGGAGCCAAGAGGCTGCCTTGCATGAATGAGTGATTTGCCCAAGGATGATTTGTGAGGGCAGAGCTGAGGGCAGCAGGGATTGGGTTTCCCGGGGCCGCCGGCGAACCCCGACATCTGCTATTTTTCACTCCGGTGAGACTGATCTGCTCCAGACAGGCTCCTGCAGACTGTTTTCAGCTGTGCTGGGGAAGTGTGGCAGCCGGCTGTGTTTCATCTCGGACCTCTCTTGGGGCCGCCGGGGCACATGGTAACTGCCTGAGCTAAGAGGCCAGTGGATTTGACAACAGGGCCCCAAATTCTGAATGATCTCTTCTGAGCAGCCAGATTTTTCTTCTGAGGTGTTACCCACTTCAAAGCGATGTCTGCTCTAGATCTGGAGTGGGGCTGCCTTGCATGGCCTGCCCTCTGGGGACAGAACCACATCACTTTTCGAGTCTTTATTTCACAAAGTAGCATTGCAGAGGAGAAAGATCCCCAGCCAGAAGTTAGGACGCTTCCATTGGAAACGTGGGATCTGTTGCTTCCCGCCCGCCATGACCTTGGACGAGTCATTTGACTCTCCAATGTCTCAATTTCCTCATTTGTAGCTTATGAAACTTGTATCTCTTTAAGACCCGATGCCCACTGTGTATATAATTTCTACTTTTCTCAGAGGTGAGTGTTGCCGAGAGCCGTGGACACCAGGTTGCTGTGGCTATCAGCTAAAAAGTATCAGCTTAAAAAAAAACCCCACAGTAGCGGCAAATACCATCCAGCCCCAGTTCAGGGACAATGTCCCAGTTTTGCAGGACCCAAGAAAACTCTATTCTACATTGGCCAAGATGGAGTGAGAGGTGGTGAGTGGTCCTGGCCCAGACTGGAGGGCCCAGGGAGGCCCAGGGAGGTAGCCAACAGGGCTAGATTGATGTGCACCCCTGTAGCACCTCCAGGATGGGTGAGAAGTTGAAGGTGGTTGGGGGTTGTCCCCTGCTCCTGTTAGCAGATAGCTTCCACTGGCCAATAGGACTAGGACAAAACTGAAAGCCCATAGGTTGTTATTGAATATCTAGATTCACACAGAGGAATGATTACAACTGAAATTGTCTTTCCACATTGCAGGGACAAAAAACAAATGAGAGGAGAAAGGATGGGAGAAGGAGAAAGTGGAGGGGAGTATGGTAGATTTGGGCCATGTTGACTCAGCTAACTTGGATCTTTATTTCCTGGATCCCCTTCCCAGCTTAGTCCCAGGATAGCCTGGGCCACAAGGAATGTCCACATGATATGTGGAAGGTAGATGTGGAACAGTGGCCACATTCTTTGCTCACCCAGCAGGTTGGAACAGGCCCGGGGCCCTGTTGCAGCTCCAGTGGGTTGGTCTCGGGCTCACCTAATTGGCTCTGGTTTCTCTGACTCCTGCGCCAGGGGTGTGAGAAAGAGCAGCTTCTCCTGTAGATCAGCCCCACCTTTGAAGGTGGAGACTCAAGGGGATGGAAGTCCAGTGTGAGTTCTGGCCCATCCTCATGGGTCACAGGATGGTCTTTACTCTACCTTACTTTATATCCATCTTCCCTTCCTGACCACCTGCCCTGTGGACTTCAGGTTCCTGCACCAGACATGGAAACAATATCCTCTCATGGTCCACATGACCAGCTCCCATGGGTGCACAAGGTGAGATCCCTGTGTGCGCATCTCCTGGTGGTTCTCATTCTCTGATCTCTGCTTCTTCTGGTGTAGGAAGTGAAGGGGAAAAAGTGAGAATATGATGGGAATGAGAATAATGGTACAAGAAAAGAATATGGAGCCAGAGGGTTGGGTAGCTATGGAAAGGTATGGGCAGGGATGCCTGGGTGGCTCAGTGGGTTAAAGCCTCTGCCTTCAGCTCAGGTCATTAACCCCGGGGTCCTGGGATTGAGCCCCGCATCGGGCTCTCTGCTCAGTGGGGAGCCTGCTTCCCCCTCTCTCTCTGTCTGCTGCTCTGCCTACTTGTGATCTCTGTCTGTCAAATAAATGGATAAAATCTTAAAAAAAAAAAAAGGAAGGTATGGGCAGGGGAAAGGACTGAGTGTGCCAAAAGTGAGGAGCAGGAGCTCTAGCCGGCTCTGAAGTCAGAAACAGGAACTTTGTGCAAGAAGTTGGCAGCGAGTGGCTAGTTTTGCTGGGAATGAAAAATGGAGATTGCTCTGGACCCGAGACTTTTTTGCTTTGGCCGAGACTCATCCCTTGGGCTAAGACCGCTTTCTTCTGAGAACTTTATTTCCTCCCCAGCCTGTAGCTCTCAACCCTGGCTGCACACTAGACCTGGGAGCTTTTAGAAATGCGGATGCCCAGGTGCATGCAAGGACCATTAAATCAGGGTCTCTGGAGTATGGCCCAGGCTGGGTTTGAGAAAACTCTTCCCAGGTGATTGTATTGTATGGCCTGGTTGAGAAAGGCAGGTCTGTAGCAGACACATCCTAAGGTGGTCCCCAGCGAGCCATGGCCTTGTATAATCTCCTCCCTAGAGTGCAGGTGAAGCCTGTGACTTGCTCCTAACCAATAGCATGTGGCAAAAATAATGGGATATCATTGTCTTGATTAGGTAATGTTATAGGGTCAATGGGGTTGGGGCATTGGGGATAAACATCCCAGGCCCTGTCCTTCTGAAGGACAATTCTGTGGGCATTCTGGATGTTTCTCAGAGGTCCAATTCTGGACAGAGTCTGTCTGGATAGTGCAGACTGTTTTCTGCCACGCGGGAAAGTGTGATATTGGCTGTGTTTCATTTCTGACTTCTCTAAGAGACAGCAGAGTACATGTTAACTGTTATCCTCTATATAATGGTGAACTTGCTAACTCATCCATTATCAGTTTGTCCTTCCTTCTCTCCTTCTCCTGCCCACTGCCTTTTTCTTGCTTATTGCGATCACCTCCCAAGTAAGCTCCCTGCATCCAACTTCTTGCCTCAGGCTCTGCTTTTGCGAGGATCCAGGCTAACACGGTGTCTTCTGGAGTCCCCATGCATAATGCAAACGTGGGAAGTAGGGCCTTGGAACCGTTTTCATGCAATAAGGCCTCAATGTGAATCATTCCGTCCAAATGAGTATTGGGGAGCAGTGTCCAGCATGGTGCAGTCAGTACCCCACGGGGGCAATAAAGAGGAGTGGTTATTGTGGAAGGAGGCCATCCAAGAATGTACAGAGGGGATAGCAGGGGTAGTGTGGGAGCCACACACCTGATGGGACCCTGCCTTGCTGTGAAGTTGATGGCCCCCCAACTCTTCTTCCTTAGATTGTCAGCCTCCTCATTCTGGAAGTGTTTTCTCACCTTGGCCCCTCTTAGGCTCTGCAGTCACTGTCATGAGATCTGGGCTATGCGGTCAACAACACTGAGTTGGAGCCTCAGGTCTTGGGGACATCCCTGGAGCTCAGTCCTGCCTGGGAATGAATGTGTTGTGGGAGAGGAACGCTGGTCTTGGCGCCGTCTTTGCCATGAAATGGCTGTGTGCTTTTGGACAATACACTTAACCTCTTGGATTTCAGTTTTCTCACCCAAACAATGGGAATGATACCTTGCCCAGTGATTTTGAGGGTTTAGTGACCAAATGGACATCACGTGTTTTGAAAACATTCATTCAAAGACTGAAGGGCATGGTATCATATACTAAATTCCTTGAGCCTCATCTCTCAGACTATCTTTATCACCTCTACAAGGGCAGCAAAGTCATATGAGAAGCTAATTTTAAAAATAAAGCCACACAAAAGATAAGGGAGATTTCCAGCCATTAACTCCCTTCCAAAGCTTGGTCTGTGGCATTCGTTTTCATACTACAAAAGTAAGATAAATTTTCCAGGATGGAAAATTAGGGGCATAAAGAAAAGAAAAAAGGTCCACATTCACAATCACAGGCCCTACACGCTCTTAACATTTTTATGTCATTTCCCTCCCCATGTACATGTTTAAATGGTCACAATTCTAATTTAGTTGCTATATTTATGTATTTTGCTTTTTTTCACTTAACATCGTCATAATAATCTTCTGTGTTTCCTCGTCATCTTCTTTAGATCCTCAAGACAGTGTGCTAGGCACTGGGAATCCCAAAGGGAACAGGGGAGCGAGGCTCCCAGTCCTCATGGAACTTTCTGGCAAGGGGAGAATTGCACACATTTACAGTATAGCGTGCTTGTGAGAATTTGCCTTTACTAGGTTTTCCCATCACCCTTGATACAGTCCTAAAGCTCCATTCCACATAACGCTTTGAACCATCTTCTACACTTGCTTGTTTTCCATTATATTTGCTAGTCCCCGAGTCATCTTTGTTGTTCTTCTCAAACTCTCTGGTCTCCACAAATCTCTCATGCTAAGGCATGACATTGTCATTTTCCGCATTCCTGTCTTTCTCTTTGTGTCATCGCAGGCCCTTAAAAAATGGTATTCTGTGTTACTTTGACACCCGTGTCTTTTGGCTTCTTTTGTTCACCGTTAACCCGCCTCTACTTCATAACTCTGCTGCGTGACAGCGAAGTTTTATCATGATTATTAGATAATGCAGTGAAGAGTAGCACAATAGAGTTGTACCATGACATACTTAATCCCCTATGGTTGGGCACTTAGGTTGTGCCTCTTTGTCTCCCTGACATACAATGCGGAGACCAGCATCTCTCATGCATACAAGTTCTAGTTCTTTCCATTCACTGTAATTTCACCTTCACCATGGAAAACATCCTGCCCTGTGACCTCCTTGTGGCTAAATCCAATGGACCCCAATCCCTCTTTGCCTTATTTGGCTGATCAGCCCCACTGGGTAACTTCTCCTTCCCCAAATGCTTTTCCTATTTTTGCGGCGCATTCTGTCCTGGTTCCACTTGAGCTTTTCCACGAATGCCTCCCAAGAAACTCCTTAGCATCAGTGCCCCCGCATTTCCATCCCACCCCCCTGTCTCCCTGCATGCTTGCCTCAGGCACCCTTGTCCTTTCCTGTGCCCTGACCTGCTATCTTCGCATTGATTCCTGACTCCATGTTTGGCCTTGACCTGCAGACTTCTAAAAATGATACTGTTTGAATCCTGCTGACTTTAGGACCTAATCCTTAATGAGTTTGACGCAGGCTGACACTGTTCTAAGCCCCGTAAGCGTGTCACTTAGCCTGATCTGCAGACTCCCTTGACAGCAGGTCACGGCCCATTAGCTGTCCCCACCTGAATGTCCCACATTCATCACATTCTGTCTCCTGAGTTCTCTTTCTCTTCATCCCCTCGTCCTTCTCCGGTATGGCCGTGGGCATCTCTTGCTGGCAATCGTAGTGCCCTTACAAACGCCTACAGCTTCAAGCTCTTGCCTTCTGCATGTCTTCTCGATGCACTGAGAGAGCTTCCTAAAATGAAACACTGGTATATCTTTCCAGCTCAGACTGAAGTCTGAGATGAAGGCACTTCCCCTTGTCTTTGGCCTCTTGTCCTGAACACAGCCATATGGCCACCCCCTTCCCTGCTCCCTCCGCAACTAATGCGCTGTCTGTTTCCACTTAGTTGTGCCATTGTCTACCAGCCAGCCTTCTAGGCTTACCTCTAAAAAAAGGTGGATGCTCCTGTCCAGCTCCCCATGCTAATCCCTTCCCCTGCTGGCTGAGCCCCTGGCGTGGATTCTGATCATGCCTGGAGAAGAGCGCTCCTCTCTTGGTCTTTACTGTTCTGCAGTGATCCACACTTGCTTGAGATTAAAATCATCCTACTGCCCCTACTAAGCAATGAGTCTGGTTTCAAGGAGATGCTCCACGCATCTGGCAGGAAGGATGAGAGGGGCTGGTTTGCACACAGCCAGCTGAAGCTCACCCATGAAGCTCTCATGCTTGGATGGACACCAGTCTATTAGCATGCCCCAGGGCCTTTGCACAGGGCTTAGGAGCCTAGCAGTGAAGGTGGCCAGGGACTCGGCTATCTGGCCATTATATTTCAGGAAAGACAGGCCCAGAGAATAAGCTGGCCAGTTCCCGGGCCTCACAGGAAAGTTCTGGGGAGCAGAAGGACTTCACAAAAGCATTCTCAGGTGTTATTAAATCAGTATGTTCTTTTGGAAGCAGAAAAGACGGCCACTGTTCCCTGGTGTTTGCTCAGAGGCTGGATGACTTTGGAGTTTTTTTCCATTTGGTGGACAGCTTGCGATGACAGTGTTGTGGCAAGTGAGCCGGCTCAGGCTGGTTGTAAATCATAGGGTAGCGCTATCCCAGGAGGGGTGGGGAGGGAGGAAAGCGTTTTAAATTTCCACCAAGAAAGAGTCAGTAAATGTTTTCCAGAAACTTCAGGTTCCAAAAAGTGTGACCATGTGTTTCCCCCCACAGTCGACTGGGGAAGGCTAGAAAGCAAGGGAACCCAACAAAACCAGCCTTTGATATTATGGGAGGAACTTTTTCATAAGGACTGACAAAACTTCAACACGCTCAAATCTTTTAATTCTTGGACCATTCCAGTAATTTGTCTTAGAGAAGTAATTAGAAAAGAACACCCAAGATTTACCCACAAACATGCTTGACATAAGGTTTTTATAACAGCAAAAATAAAAACAAAATACAAAACATAACCCACACGCACATGATGAAAACAGCTCAAATGTCCAATTATAGGGATTAACTTAATTTAGGTCCATCCCTGTTGGACTCTGTCCAACCATTTAAAAGGCATGTTTACCAAGAAATACGAGAGACCCATGAAAATGCTTGTACTACAATATTAATCGGATAAAGCAAATATGTATGAGTGGAAAAAACATTGAAAGAGAATAACCCCAAATAGTAATAATCTCTCGGAGGAGTGGGATTATGGATGATTTTTGTATGATTCTTTGTACTCTTATGTATATTCAAGCATTTTCAATACCATATGCTGATGTTGTAATCTTTAAAAGAGACGTTTAGGAAGATATTAAAAACCTTAACAGGGTCTGTCTTTTCTTGGCGTGGGGCTAGGAGAACAGACGTTCCCCATTAGTCAGATATGTGTTCTGATCCTATTGGGAATGAAGAAACAAGACCACGGGAACAAGGAGGCCTGAGCAAATACTCCCACAAGGGGCTTGAGTTAGAACTGTGTTTGAATGGTTGAAATGGAATCAGGGTTTTGGATGTCCCAGTGGCCAGGTCAGAGCTGTCCCAAAAGGACCAAAGGGGATTTCTGTCTGGCCACCCTCCTGTCTTTGCCTGCCGTCATTATTGGTTGGTTGGATGGCACCTCCCCAGCTGGAAATCTGGAACCACCCTTGACTAATTTTCTGCCCAACTCAAGGGATCTCCAACTAGAACTTGTAAGTTTTCTGAATAAATGTCTTCTGCAGCTCCATTGCCCTATTTCAGGACCCCCTCATCTCCTGACCAGGCTATTAAAAAGATTCCTAGCTTGCCCTCCTTTCAGTTTGACTCTAGGACTATAGACAGATTGTTCTTTTGGAAATGCAAATCTGCTTCTGCTATGCCCTTGCCTAAATCCCCTCCTTAGCTCTTTATGGTGTTCAAGGTAAAACCCAGACTCCGAGTTTACAAAGCCTGTCTTGATCTGACCCCACCTTCAGTTCATAGCCTTGTCTCGCCATGCTTTGCTTCCAGCCCTAGCTCCTTCTACCTTCAGCCTTCTAACCAATCCCTAAATGTGCCAGTTCCTTTCTTTGGTGGATGCCCATTCCCTCTATGCCATCACCTTCCTCCTCTTCTCCATTTGGGAAATCCACCTTTTTATCCCCCTGGAGTCACTTCACTCTCATCACCCAGTAGGGAGAACAGAGTTCTCCCTTCTCTGAGTTTTCTTAGAATTTCATAACTTCTCTTCTAGTTTAACATGTTGCCTTGTGTGGGAGGGTTCAGATCTCCTCCATTAGAGCATAAACTCCTTGAGATGATGGCTGGTTCACTTTTGTCTTCCACAGTCCCCAGCACGGAGCCTGGCACGTGGTGGGTGCTTATAAGTGTTTGTTGAATGGCTGAACAAAGTCAAGAAGAGCAAGGTTGTGCCTCTAACACAAAGAAGAATCTTCTAACCAACCCTAGGATTGTATCGAATTTCCAGCGCCAACTCAGATTGGCTGTTAGTGGTTCCCTTCCATGCTTTGTTTTAGAGGGGCTTAAGGGTGCTTCTCAGATAAGGGGTAAGATGTTTCAGTGATTTCAGGATATTTTAGTTATTTATTGCAGATTAACAGATCACCTCCAAATGGAGATGCTTCAAACAGTGATAGTTATTTACTTTGCTCATGAATTTGAAATGTGAGCAGGACTTGATGGAGACAACTACGTCTGCTTCATATGCATCAGCTGGGTGGATGGACCGGGTGGACCAGCTGGACGATTCACTTCCAAGATGGTACATTCACATGGCTGGCAAGCTGGTGCTGGCTGCCAGCTGGAGTTGGGCTGCTGCTATTGGCTGGGGCCTCAGTTGCTCTCCACATGGGCATCTCTGGGGGACTTCTTGTGCTTTCTCACAAGGTGATGGTTCCAAGGGTGTTTGAAGAGACCTGGGCAGAAGCCACTTCTGCTGTATTTACTGATCAAGCAAGTCACTAAAGGTGGATCCAAGGGGAGAGGATTAGACTCCTCCTCTCAATGGGAAGAGTAGCAAGAAATTTGTCTTGACATGAAAAACATGGAGATGGCCTATTTTCCAATTTATTCTAACCACTAGAAGTAATTCCACAGTAGGATAGCATGGATGTTCTTGGAATTGTAAAAATATTAAAGCCCTAGAGTCAAATGGCCGGATCTGGCAGTTGGATGAGCTTCCCGAGAAGGTAGTCTGCTCTCCACCAGGGGAAGAATTCAAACATGGACTGGCAACCACTTTGTAGAGATGTTGTAGGGAGCAAACTTCCAAGGAGGAATGGGATTGGATTGAGGTGAAGAAAATATATTTCTCATATTCATTGGGATCAGTTCATTGGGATCAGCTACGATCATGACATCAGCCTGGTGTTCCCAGCTCCAATCATCAGGCTCTGGGATTAAGCAGATTGGATGATGCTGGCATTGGTGATGGTGGCGGTGATGATGGTGGTGGTGATGGTGATGATGGTGGTGATGGGGGTGGTGGTGATGATGGTGGTGGTGGTGATGCTGGTGATAACCAATACATGTATAATGTTTACTATTTGCAGGCGCTGTCTTCTTACTGTACTGTAAATATTTTAACCTTCATAATGACCCAATAAATTAGAGCTTACTGTGCCTATTTTACAGACAAAGAAAGTGAGGAAGAGAGAGATTACATAACCTACCCCAAATGTTTCAGCCAGAAGGTGGAGCTGGATGGCCATCTGGTGGGTGTGCTAGGAACGCTTCCTGACCAGTATAGGATGTCGAGCCTCTTGTCCCTGATTTTCATTCTTTCCCTCATGATAGTGCTGCTGTCTCCCGCTGTGAGGGGCTTTGCTCAGCACACATCTGGCCTTCTGAATGCAGAAGTGCGAGGGGCTGGCCTGAGGCGAGCCGGGATATTATGAAAGAAAGTATAAGAGTCTGATGAGCAGGTGATTCTTTAAAATCTTTCTTGGGCAGAAGGACTCAAGCCTGTCTGAATACTGTTCTGGGATGTGATTTGGGCTCCCTGACACACGTCCTCCACTGGACCTAGAACCAAACTCACTATGGACTTCCTAGGGCCCCCCGGACCCCTCAGATCCTTTTCCCCATGTAGTTCTTGCTCAACAGGTAATGGTCATGATTTCCTTAACAGCTCCTTCTGCTCTTTGAAGGCTGAGTTCAAGAGTTTCCTCCCTCTTTTATTGCCCCAACCAGGGTGAGGCCCCCTCCTTGTTCATTTCCCCGGTCAGCCCACATCTCTGAGTTAACACTTAGGGCATCTAACTACGCCCGGGTTTCTCTGGCTCCCTCCTACAAAACAGGACACCGTGGTAGACGGGGCTTGCTGCTTACCTGCCCCAATCCCCACTTCCTGGCCCACTGCAGGGACTTCATCAATGTTTTTTAAATAAAAGACCCTTCCAAGGCGCGCCTGGGTGGCTCAGTGGGTTAGCCCTCTGCCTTCGGCTCCGGTCATGATCCTCAGGGTCCTGGGATCGAGCCCCGCATCGGGCTCTCTGCTCAGCAGGGAGCCTGCCTCTCTGTCTATTTGTAATCTCGGCTGTCAAATAAATAAATAAAATCTTTTTGAAAAAAAAAAAAAGACCCTTCAAAAACCCAACATGGTGTAGGATTTTCCTGCTTATCAGGTGCCCCCGTTTGGGGATGTCCACTTCTATTTAGAAACTTGTGACTATATTTTAAAAATCCCAACTGGATGTGCCTTCCTTAAGCAATAGCTTACTGCCACTTATTAGAGTTCCAATATCTAGAACCCTTTGGTTCTTGAATGTGAGTACCCTCCAGCCCCTCTTGGAGGGCTAGCGGAAACACAGATCCCGCTGTTTTTGTAGGGGCGGAGTGGGGTTGGAAAATGTTCACTTTCCACAAGTTCCTAGGGGACGCCGCTGTGGCTGGTCTGGGACCACTCTTGTGAACCGCTGCTCGAGACTTCACAGAACCTGGATGCCAGGTAACACTCATGCTGTCTCTGAGAGCAGGCACCATTTCTTTTGTTTTTAGAATCCACAATGTCTTTGCTGCCTTTTGATTCCAGCAACGTACAACTCAATTTCTGGTTTTCATAATGACCCTAGGAAAGAGAGATGTATCTTGTTGTGGAAAATGTTACCTCCATCACACACATGCCTAATGCCACAGCATTTGAATTGTGCTCTGATCTTTCCATTTATTAAAAACAGCGTTAAATTACTTGGTGTATTCGTGGCAGCCTGGAGAGGAGGAAGATGCTCTAGATAGTCAGGAAACCAATGAGCGTGCAAACAGTGAGCTTTCCAATGTGCTTAGACTTAATGGAGGAATTTCTTTGGGGGAATATACTTTATTCAAAATGTAGATGGTACGTGAAACGTGAGTGAATCTAAGGTCACTGTTAAAGCATTCCTTTTAGGAGCTGCCACATGGGTAAATGGGAGATTTAAATGTGAAGGACCCCAGACTCTAGGCAGCTGGAGAGGGAAGAAGATGGGCAGAGGAAAATGATTTTCAAACACCCCTGACTAACGGCGGGGGGGTCCTCTCTGCTTAGATGTTCACTGGAGGTCACAGTGTGGCAATAGATTTTCTTTTACATCTCTCCCAGGCAGAGATTTCAGGCACCAGAGAAAAGAGGGTGAGATGTATGCAGATGGGTCTGGTTTAAAGGGATGTGCAGTTTATGCAGGATTTAGATAATCCCAGGTATGGGACCCACTAGCCACTCAGCACTGAATGAAAATCCATGGCCCCAGGGGCAGCTCAGCCCCATACCGAACTAGTTTCCCGGTTGTCTAGTAGAGAGTCTTAGGGTGCTGTCTTTCGCAGGTCTAGAAAGCACGAACACTACAAACATACAAGAGAAGCCATGATCATGAATTCCATCAAGGAAGAGGACGGCTAGTTCCCCCAACAATAACACATAGCGGGCACTTGCTTTTCAGGTCCTCAGACAGATAGGTCCAGTGTCCCCAGATGAATAATGCTCCTTATAAATGTATAACACAGAGATACTGATGGTCTTAGAGTTAGTCAATCAAGTCGACAAGGGGGGGCAACATAGTAGTCTTTGCCACCTGAAACTCTGTTTTTGGGCAGAAGTGTTTGGAAAATAACCAGAAACCTGGTATACTAGATCAAGGAAAAGGATTATGATGAAGATACAGCAGACAATGCCATCAACATCTGGCTACAGAAATAAAATAGACCCAGGGACAGGACTGCCATGTTCAGTTGAACAAGCTGTGCACTGTGCAACTTCAGAGGCACCAGTTGCATGGACTATGATGCACATGGTGACCTCTGGAGTTGTGCGACAGGGTGGCCCTGCATCGGAACAGATCTGGAGAGCCAGGGACGGAGGCCTCTTTCTCCATCTATCAGGTCTGAGGTGATTCCTTTAATTTTTGCTTATCTCTGTGTGTCTGCCCCATTCCTCTCTGTCATCCATCCATCCAACCCTCTTTATTACCTTTCTTCACTATAATAGTTTTCTTTGGCATCTTCCACGCTTCTTATGTATTTTATGTCTCCTCCTACCAGAAAGCAAACTCCACAAAGGAGGAATTTTTGTCTGTTTGGGATTCTTAGCTCCGACACCAGTGCTGATGTTATAAAATACCCATTAAGTGAACAAAAGAGAGAGCCTAGAAAGACAAACATATGAATGTAGAAATTCATAACTCTCACATTCCAGCACAATAATAAAACTCGGATTCCAACAAACACGCATTACGTTTAGAGGTAAACATCTGTGGATTTTTTTCCTTCCTTCTTTTTTTTCTCCCACTGGCAGGAGGCTTGAATACAAACTGTTGAGTTCAAATCTCGACCCCTGGCCATGCTCAGTTTTGACCCTCCAAGTACTGCTCCCCTGCCAGTGAATCCCCGTCCCAGGAGGGAGGCTCCAGCCCAGGGGGCTCCTCTTTCCCCAAAGGTGGCCCCAGGGTTTAATGCCTTGCTTGAACATTTTGTATTCTCTCCTAAAGGATCCAAGTTTCCAGGCAACTGGCTCTCAATTTCCGGAATTCCCCTTCCCGGGCTACAGGAGGGTAGTGAGGTCCCATCGTTAGTGGGGCTGTTTTTCTGAAGATGCCTCCCTCCCCCCTCCCCCCAGGAGTCACTATATAAAGCAGCCTCGGAACCTTGCAGCGACCGGAGTCAGACTCTGACCAGAGGATGGCACTGTGGTCGTTTCTAACAGGCAGCTGAGCAATTTGAAAAAGCAATTTCCAAATGGCACTAACAGCTGCACTTCAAACCCTGCAGGGAACGTTAGAAAATGTTAACCCCCGCGTGGTGGGGAGGCAGACGTGGGCATCCTCACGGTGGAGGCCGGCCCTGGAGGGCGGCGGGGGCGGGTGGAGGGGTCAGAAAGGAGTGACTGCCCTGCCCTACTGAGCTGCGCGCGGGGGGGGGGGGGGGTGGGGGGTTGCTGGCATCCCTCCCTGGGCTCTGCTTACCCAGGGCTTTCCAGGGCGGGCAGATCAGCAGCCCCAGTGGGTGGGAGCTGGTTTTCCAGAGCTGGCTTCCGGATTCTGCGGTGGCAAGACGGCAGGGGGTGGGGACGATGGTGGTGGTGTTGCTGGCTTTCCTCCTTCTGTGCCTGGTTGGATCAGTTATTTAAAGTGTGCTTTTCAGCTCCCCTGGAGGGCCCGGGCTGCTTTTTGCTCATCTTGCAGCTTTCCAGAAAGCCTGGCATGGATGACACTCCATAAATTGTCATCAGATAGATAGCGGACTGATTGAATAAGTGGATCTTGCATTTGGGGAAAGAATAGAGTGAGGCTCTTCAACAGAAAAAGAAGAAAAAAAGAGAGAGCATTTTCAAGTGTCTTCTCATCTCTCTGGCATTTTTGCCATTGTTCCTGCTACCACCAGAATGTTAGCCCTCGATGGCTCCCAAAGGGCTTTGGCTCAGGTTATTTTTGTCCCTGTCTGTCCTTTGGGCCTTTCATCACTCCCTCCTGCTTCCCTGAGCTCCTCATTTATGCCTCTTCTTGTCTTTGTCACCCCACCCCCCACCCCTTGAATTAGAACCGGCAGGGGACACACCCCATCTCCCAACTGGTTGGGGATACTTGAGAGCATCCAGTGGTGTTTAGGACAAAGAAAGTGCTTGGTCAGTGTCTGGGAAATTGGGCACAAGCTTAGCACCTTTCCCAAGTGACTACAGCCATCGTGGTATTCGGTCTTTGTATTTCCTTTCCTTTTTTTTTTTTTTTTTTTTTTTAAAGAGAGAGAGATTGCACGTGCACGTTTCGGGGAGGAGCAAAGGGAGAGGGACAGAGACAATCTTGAGCAGACACCACGCTCAGTGCGGAGCCCCACGCCGGGCTGGATCTCATGACCTTGAGATCATGACCTGAGCCAAAATCAAGAGTCCAACAATGAACTGGCTGAGCCACCCAGGTGCCCCCTTGCCATTCCTCTTTAAGGAAGAGACTCTTGGGGGCAGATTGTATTTCCCCAAGATGGCTACACTGGTAGGTACCCACCCCATCATCACAATGGGACCTCATCACAATGTCTTATGATGAGACATTGACAGTCTTTCCTCGAGAGGTGGGATATGTGTTCCCTCCCCTTGAAGCTGGACAGACTTTGTAAATTGCCGGGTCCCCGAATGCCGAGAAGGTGATACAGGGTGACTCCTAACGCTGGGTCATCCAAGGCGGGAAAACTTCCCCAGGGGCAAACTCCCCAAAGCTCCTTGATTCCTGTCTTGGGAGCCCTGAGCTGACATGTAAGGAATCCAGTTACGCTGGAGCATCCACGCAGCAGAGGTCGCACAAGGAGAGAGCTGTGGGAGGAGCCCCTCTGTTCCAGCTCCAACCTGCCGGCTGAGGTCTCGGACACCACCGGCTAGAGATCAGGCATCCCATTACGCTCTGTCCTGATAACTGACCCAGAGCCCAAGAACATAACAAAAGAGGGTTTCACACTGCTCTGTTCTGGGGTAATTCAATACACAGCCCTAGTAACAGGGCATCTATTACCCCTTCCCTTTCCCAGGTGAGGTGAGACCTCATCGGCAGTCAAGCGGGCACTGGGATCCTGCTCTTCTTGACTCTCCACCCACTGTGCCTTCCAAAGCGCCTTTCGTGTCAGCCAGGCTAGAGCTGAAGACATAGATGTGGTTTAGGGGAAGCCTTTGGTCTTTTCCGTACATCAGCAAAGCAGGAACGGAAGCTCCAAGATCTGCCCAAGGTCTAGTGAATGGCAGGGGAAACTTCAGCCTGGGGTTTCTGGTCCAGCATGACTGGTTTAGGACAGAGTGGCCTCAGGAACATCAACCTGTTCTGGGACCCTCTGAAAGCCACCCACCCAGCCCTCCAACCTGCCAGCAGCTGCCTTGCGAAGATTCACAACTCCGACGCTTAATTGGTTATCATCACCATGGGCTGTCTTTGAGGGTGCAGCCAAGAGGCCATGGAAGCAGGGAAAAGCCACAAACCACAACATTGCCATGAAGACATCACTGCTAGCCATTGATCTGGGCCATTTACACCCCTTTCAGGGACATCTCTTAGACCACTTAATAATCTCAAGTTGTGGCAACCTCAAGATGGTCTCGTCCGTGGATGTTCCCGTCACAGCCGGATGTGGGGATGCCCAGCCCGTCCTGGTGAGAGGACCACAGCCTCTTGGCGAGTCTCCATGACAAGGTGGTAGGCTCCCGTTCTCTGAGATGAGCAGCGATGTCTCGGTCTGGGCTTGGGGGATGTTGATAAGGAGACTTTCCATGGCAACACGGAAGCGTGATGCTGTCTGTGAATTTCAGCATCGGCAGGAATCAGATACCCCAGATGTACTTAGCAAACCCCACTGCTGCTGCGAGCTTCATGGCTCTACGTCCTGAAGCGTTTCTGCTCCTCCTAGTACAGGTTCCTAGAGAAG
Organism: Taxidea taxus jeffersonii; assembly: GCA_003697995.1. Taxonomy (NCBI): domain Eukaryota; kingdom Metazoa; phylum Chordata; class Mammalia; order Carnivora; family Mustelidae; genus Taxidea; species Taxidea taxus. The sequence continues at coordinate 33,887 of RCUC01158941.1, forward strand.
TCCCCTTCTCAAGTCCAGTTTGGACCTCCAGTTGTGGGGTAGCTACTGGGAGGATCCTGTGATACATAGAGCAATAATGTAACTTCGGGCAACTGTGATGACCTACTGTACTTAGCTATGCCCTTGTTTGTATCATTATAGCAACATGGTTGTCACGGATGGAGACTGTGATGTCTGTGACTCACCTCGATCATCATGTTGAGCCATTTGGAAGCCACTGTGTTGTGGGGACATACAGTCATGTCAATGTCAGGTTCATGGTGACTGCGACTGGTCACGTCCTAATGCTGGTGGGCTCTGTGCTGTTCCAGTCTGTGTTGGCAGTGTTAAGGGGCTCACTGCAATGGTTCTGAATAATTCAACCTGGTACTTCTCAGGCTTTATGATACATTGTAGCTCCTCGGGGGTCTTGCAAAGCTGTAGGTTCTGATCCCGCTGATCTGGTGTGGGCTGGAGAGTCTAACAAACTCCCACTAGGGCCAATGCTGCTGGTTCTGTGGATGCCACACTGAGCAGCAAGACTTGCTAGACCAGCGGTACCCAATGGAACCTTCCGCAGTGTTAGAAATCTTCTATTTCTGCACCATCCAATATGGCAGCCACCAGCCACATGCGGCCGCGGAGCACCTGATGTGTTACTAGTATGACTGAGGAACTGACTTGCAGGTTTTGTTTAATTTTCACTAATTTGAATGTCAATAGCCACACACTATTAGTGGCTGTCAGGTGGGACAGCACAGCTCTAATCTATATGGTAGTGTGTATCTGAATTCCCGGTGCTGGGCCCCACCCCAAGGAGGTCCGCATTGGAGCCTGAGGATTTGCATCTCTAACAGGTTCCCAGGTGATGCTGATGCTGTGGGTCTCGGGAACTCTGGGAACTCGGGCACTCTGGGAACCACTCTGGGAACCATGCCACGTGGTAGTCTCTCATCTCTGAACATCCCTGCGTGCTGGCTCCAGTGGGACCAGAAGCTACATGCCACGTCAAGTTAGATTTGATTCAAACTCACCCCTAATGGTGTGCAAGCTGGAGCCCATCAAGGGATATCTTGTGGGAGGTTAAGGTAGGAACGGTGTTTTGAACCAAATAGAGGGATCCTGAATTAAGGCTGCCCTGGATAATCCCAAAGGCGCCTCGTTGGAAGGGACCTTAGAGACGATCTGATTTGTCCTCCCCATTTACAGATGGGAAACTGAGGCCCAGCCAAGCACAGTTGACTGTGCACCCAGCATTAGGACCCAGGTGGGTGCTTCTCCTCCACACTGCCTCAGTGCCCGAGCTGCGGTAGGAGAGTGGCCAGGACATGGACTTTGAGGGTGTCACTTGCAGAGAACGAGAATCCTCCGCAGGGATGAGGCAGGGCCCTTCATGTTTAATCCTTCAGCCCCAAAGAGGAGGCAGCTTTGGATGTGATCCCTGGGTCCAGTAGTCCTCACCCAGAGGCTAGGGCACTGTGATTTTTCTCCTCCTTTCCTATCCCGCTGGGAGATTTGGTTGCTGGGCAATTTAGCAGCTCTGGTTAAAAAAGAAAAAAAAGGAAGAGAATGGGAGAAGATTGAAATCACTGGTGGCAATGCAATTCTGAGGACCTTACATACATATTTCAATAATCTATGGTGCTCTGTTCCCGGTATTGAACACGCGCGGACAGATACACCACGGTGACATAAAATTGCTGCCATTTATCAAACTCCCGCTGTGAGCCAGACACAGGATCAAGTCCTTTATATTTCTGATCTCATTAAAACTTCACAAAAACCCTACAAGGTAGATATTATTGTTATCATTTTTTAGGTGGGGATAGGAAGGTCTGGGGTGATTAAATGACCGATCCGGGTCAAACAGCTGGTATGTGGAAGGATGGGGACTCAGATACAGTGTGCCCGATGCTATATTCTGGAGTTTTTTCATCGTGCCAACGGGGTATAAACTGGGAGGTGCCATGAGCTCTCCAACCCCACTTCCCCGGGGCTGGCGCTTCTGTGTGGTGTTGTCTCCCATGTGCGCACCCTGTCTGCGCACCCAATCCTGCATAGCACCCAAGAAGGAAGACAAGACCCTCGAAGAGTGAACTTCAACCTGGCCCTGAGCCAGGTGTATAAGTCAGAATGATTTTAGTTATAAGTTATAGCAACCGAAATTAAAAGAAAAAAGGCACGGTGCTGGCTTGTGTCCCAGGGAAGTTTGAGGGAGATGAATACGGTCTTCAGGTATGGCTGGATCCAGGGTTTTAGTCCATGCATCACCAAAATCTCTCTCTTTTTCATTTCCCAGTTCTTTTTCTCCAGGTGGGTGTCATTCTCAGTCAGGCTCTCCCTACGTGGCAGTATCTGAGAGCTATAGATTTACATAGTCCTTGAAGCTGGGGAATCCTCAGGAAAAGAAAACAACCTCCTGGACCCACAACTGCACAGCTTGGACACACAAGTCCCAAGGATGATTCCCATTGGTTCAGCTCAGGTCCTGTGGCCCTCCACCCACCAATGGCTGCAGCCAGGGGCATGGAGGCATCCACTTATGCAAAGTGTTTCTTTGCAAGTAGGATATGTTCTCTTACCAGACAAAAGCATTAAAACCCCCTCTACCCCTACTACCATCTGCTAACCTGGTTTACACAGTAAATTGAAGGCATCTTGCCGGCCAACCAAATGGTCTGGAATTAGGCTGCTGTTAGTGCTTTTTGAACATCAGCTCCCTGTTCGATTTCCTAACTGCATAATCCATCCTCTGGATGCCAATACCTGCCTCACAACATGGGGTCTGAGCCCGCCCCGCCCCACAGAGCCGATCACCTGGCTGCTGGCTTCTGGTGGCACAGAGGTGTGTGTCTTGACCTCCTGGCTTCCTGGCTTCTCCTTGAGCTGTCCTTGGTGGCTGTTCCTTTCACCCTATAGCCCTCCCAAGACTCCACTGTCCCCCATGAGAACACCTCCAAGCCAACATTATCTGAGAGATGTTCACTGAAGGAACCTGGCCTTCCCATGTCAAGGTACCTGGGGACTACCCGGTTGGTTGACCAGATCTCTGTATGGCTCAGAAGTAGCAAGGGGCTATTCTGAGCTGAAAGTTCCAGATTTTGGCAGTCCATTTCTTTGTTCATTCGTTTATTTATTTTCCCAAGTGCTGATTATCCGCAGGTCCTCCCAGCCTGCCAGATGGCGTGTCCCCACGGGGGACAAGGCAGGATGTCATGAGGATCTTTTTGGTCCGAGCTCCTGGGCTGTGCCATCACTGGCACCAGCCTCTGTGATGACGTTTCTGAACCCAATACCCCTCCTGCCCTCCTGTTCCTCTTTCTCTCCTCTGATCAGCATGCCCTGCAGCCAAACTGCCCTGATTTAGGGCCGGGATGATTAGCACCCATGGTGGATACAAAACAATGGGGTACAGGTTTGTCTAGGGAAGGACTGGCTGTCCAGCACAGCCAACGTCTGATTTGGCAGCTGCCTTGGGAAGAAAAGAAAAAGGTGTAGGAGAGATGTCCAGTGAGTCAGGGCAGGCTGCTTGTAGGGAAAGGGTGGCTTGGGAATCTTTTTTTTTTTTTTTTAAAGATTTTATTTATTTATTTGAAATAGAAAGAGAGAGAGAGAGAGAGAGAGAGAGACTGAGAGCCTGAGCACGGGGCTAGAGAGAGAGGGAGAAGCAGATTCCCTACTGAGCAGGGAGCCTGACATGGGGCTCGATCCCAGGACCCCTGAGATCATGACCTGGGTCGAAGGCAGACGCTTAACCCACTGAGCCACCGGACACCCCTACTTGTGAATCTTAAAAATGTGTATATTGTATGCATTTAAGCATCTTTACTAGAAGGAATAGCGAACAAATGGACATACATTTAACACTTTGCCTCTTCGCCAGACATGGTGTGAAGCTGTTTCCTCTGCACACGGGCCATCCTCTTGGTCTCTGCTCTCAGACATCACCTTGTACAAAAGGCGTGAGCTGCCGTGAAGTGGCAGAGGGAGGACTGAAACTCAGGTCTCCTGGCCGAGGGTACCGTTTTCGTAAACAGTAGTGGAAGAAACCCATAGAGGTCCCGGGACAAAAAGGAGGCTGGAGACCGAGTGGCAAGGCATGATGTGGGATAGAGGCCAGGTGAGAGGGGACCCGCACGAGGGCGCTCCGGTCGGCCAGTTCTGCACGGAGGCAAGTGACAGCCTTGAGGTCCGGACCCGTTGACAAGACGGGTCCCAGAGAAGCGGGAAGTCTCCTGGAAAAGGAGTGCTGGGTCACGAGTACCTCTAAGAGGTGATTTGGATAACTGGGTGTAAGTATATCAAGGGCGCCCGGGTGCTTCAGTCGGTTAAGCCTCTGCCTTCAGCTCAGGCGACCCTCTCAGGGTCCTGGGATCGAGTCCGGCATGGGGCTCCCGGCTTTGCGGGGAGCCTGCTTCTCCTCCACCTGCTGCTCCCCTTGCTCGTGCAGGGTCTCTCCCTCTCTCTCAATCCCGCAAATACATAAAATCTTAAAAAAAAAAAAAAGACAGTGTTTCAAAAGGGAGGGGCCTGGGAGAACAGGTGAGGGGGAGATTCCGTGTGCTGCCTTGAATCTCAGACAAATCTGGGCCTTACAGCTGCTGGGAAAGTGGCTTTGACCTCAGCCGCTGTCTTTCTTGTCCCTTTCTTCCCTCCAGGACAGCCCTGGAGGCCCCGGCAGGCAGCGAGCCTTTCCTTCTCCCACAGACAAAGAGGCTGTGGTAGCTGGATCACATGACAAAGGGCTTTTATTTCTACAGGAGAACAGGGAAAAGTCCTTACGGACCTGGCTACCCCTTCTGCACAAGTATTTATGAGCTGTGAGCATTAAGATCATAAGGCTCTCATATTGTGCCTTTTTTTTTTTTTTTTAAAGCCGGTAACTTAAGAAAATGTTTTCTCCATAAGAGAAACTTCAAAGATCCTGGTGAACAATACACTAAAAATTATGGAGAGGAGGCATCACACACATCTTGAATATTGGTACAAAAAGCCAGGCGGGCCTCTTCACAGCTTAAAGATTTCTTTGTTTTTCTCCCCTGCTTACCATCAAACACGAGACCGAAGCTGTCAGGCATTTAACTGCGGCCATCTGCGGGACAGGCTCGCCAACCAGATTCTTTCTCATCCAGAGGAGAAGGCTTGCAGAGGCAGAACGTATTGAAAACATCGCTGCCCTTAAAAAAGAAAAAAAAAATTTTTTTAAAACCTCCTTGTGGTTGCTGAGGGGCCAGGTGGCCTCATGGTCCTCTCCGTGGAGCCCCGGGGAGTTATCTAGGGCTGTTCCACAGAGAGACAGAAAGTGGACAGCCTGAGCTCCTGGACCTATGTTTACCAGTGGGTTGGCCAAGTGGTTTAAACTTGGGGTCCTTCAGTC
>RCUC01158942.1:0-49851 GCA_003697995.1 Taxidea taxus jeffersonii
AAAAAAAAAACCCATCTAGCCTTTGGGCCTGTATCACTTTAATTTTGACATAGTCTTGTAATTTAAACTAACTGCTAGAAAATACTCATTTCTAATGAATGAACTCTATTTTTCCTTCTTTCCTAAATACTTAGCTCCTCTGTTCCTTTATCTAGAAAGAAAAGGTTATTATAGCTGACTGATTTGGGTGGTCTACATTGGTAATAGTCATATCTTACAAATGTTTTGTAAAACATAGCAGAACTAAAATATGCAAGTTTAAAAGTAGAGAAGGATCTTATAAAAATAAAACTTGTCCCCACAGTGCATTGTGAAGAGTTTGTTCATTTAAGAAAGGCAAATATGGAAAGTGTTTAGAGATCTGATCACGAAATGATGCAAGCCAGGCCTTTGTTTCTGCAGTAAACTTGCGTCAAAAGAGGAAACAAAGGTACCTCATAAGATATGAACTCCAAATTCTCTGAAAAGATGTTTGTACCTGAAGGGAGAAGTTTCTGAAGATCAATATTTTGAATGACACTTGATTTCCATCACTGTAACTCCCCTAACTTGGTTCTAAACACATTGTGGACCTGCATTAGAAAATCTAAGCAGTTTTTAATTGATATATCTGATGTTGGACATTTAAAGTGCAGTAACTGGAGAGGCGCCTGGGTGGCTGAGTGGGTTAAAGCCTCTGCCTTCAGCTCAGGTCATGATCCCAGGGTCCTGGGATCAAGCCCTGCATCGTGCTCTCTGCTCAGTAGGGAGCCTGCTTCCTCCTCTCTCTTTCTGCCTACCTCTCTGCCTACTTGTGATCTCTGTCTGTCAAATAAATAAATAAAATATTTTTTAAAAAAGAATCACTTCAGTTTTAAAGGAAATAAAATTACTTCTGCAATGGGAGACATTAAGATGAACCTGAAATTTGTGATGATTTCAAGCTCGACGAAAATTCATTTACACACACATGCACACTGCCCTACTATCACTGCTCTGACTTCATCTGTGACCTAGTTTGGGGCTTCCAAAATTTTTCATTGTTGTGGGAAGCTCATTCTTGAAGACATTTAGCTTTCTCACATTATAACCCTGGCTCTATGTGAGCCTTCCCATTTATCTCAATATCTCCTCTGCACAGTGAATTTTTTAATTGAAATTTTCCTTTTGGCAGTTCAAGAATTTTGAAATAACAGGATATGCCTGATATTGAAGATGGGCCATGAAAAATCCTAGTTGACATGTATTCAATCCACCACTTCCTCACTCATTCTATGTCATTGAGGTTTGCATATTACTAAGAATGAAGGGCAATTTTTTTAACTTAAATTAATTAACCAACATGTAGTACATCATTAGTTTCAGATGTAGTGTTCAATGATTCATCAGTTGTGTGTAACACCCAGTGCTCATTACATCACGTGCCCTCCTTAATACCCATCAGTCAGCTACCCCATGCCTCCACTCATCTCCCTTCCAGCAACCCTCCGTTTGTTTCCTAGAGTTAACAGTCTCTCATGGTTTTTCTCCCTCTATTTCTCTTTCATTTTTCTCTCCCTTCTCCTATGACTCTCTCTGCTGTTTCTTATATTCCACATATGAATGAAGATGGACAATTATTTTTAATAATAGGGGCAAAATGGAAAGGCGTTCCACTTACCAATTAAAAATCATCCCTTGATTCAAAAGCAAATGTATCCAGAAGTTCTGAACTGATTTTAATACATTTTTTATCTCCAGCCTGAAGACAAGGTTTATAGCTTAATATAGTAACAAAGGGATATTTTAAAGAAAAGCCATGACAGTCAAGTGTCATTCAGCTGACTAGTCAGAAGTATCTATTCTCTTGTCCCTTGTTGCTCATTGTTTCATAGTATTCCAACCTTAGGGCAAACTACTACACATTTCTTCCAAAGAACATACTTTGAAGACATTTTGTGCCTTTTTGCTTGCTAAAAGCAATCCAGTAGTGTTTGTAATGATGAAACAAGAAACCTCAGCAGAATGTCTCACTTGTACATACATGTTTTTATTTAACAGAAAAGATGACTCCCCAGGCCGGGGCTTCTGCCACTGAGACCCTAACTCAGGAGGAGCACCAGGTGCAGAGAATGATGGCAAAGCGTTCGAAAATCATTAAGGAGCTGATACAGACGGAAAGAGACTACCTCAATGATCTCGAGTTGTGCATTAGGGAAGTGGTTCAGCCCTTGAGAAATAAACAGGTAAATGCAACTTGGAGGGTTCCCCCGACCTCCAACCTTATCCTAAATATCACTAGCACCATGAAATCAAATCATCCAAGTATAATATCTGCCACAGTAACGGTGGAGGGATGGGCCCTTTTCCTTGAGGCTAGGCTTGGGGTGGTGGAATGTAGCATCAGATTCATATTTCCTGTGTCAGCAGAGGGACACCCAGAGTCCCTCCATCTAGCCAAGAAAACTGTATTCCAAATTATGGGGAGAAGGAAGTTTGCAGATTCTGCCACTTTTAAATTTCTATGTGCTCTTTCTTGGATTCTTATGGAATTGTGAACAACAGGTTTTCAGCAGTTTAGGAACAAGGCACTTAATTTGATTCAAAGATGATCAAGGATTTGGAATAAAAAAAATGTGTTTCCCCCCTACATTGAGAGCTCAATTAAACTTCAGCTGAGTAAAATTCAACATAGAAATTAACTTGAATGTAAGGTAATACTTAAAGTGTTCATAAGTTAATCATTCTCCTCCTTTTTAATCAAGGTCTTTTTGGAGAATTTCTTGTAAGGAATTAGAGTACAGGTACAAGAATATTTGATTCACATATATGTGCATGTATTAAGTACCTGATATTGTAACTGGCACTGTTCCCAGCTCTGGGGTTACAATTCAGTACAAAACAAAGTCCTGCCCTTATGGGGTTTACTTTCTAGTGGGAGAGAGGAAGAGTCAGATGATAACTAAAAAGTTAATAAACAAATATAAATTAAAACATATTAGATGGTGGAAAGTATAATGGAGAAAACCAAAGTGGGGACAAGGGATGGAGCATGGGCTCAGAGGGGTAAGGTTTCTATTTCAAATAAAGTAGTAAATGCAAACCCTTCCAATGGGGGACATGACAGCCAAGAACTGAAAGGGCTAAAAGGTGTTCCAGGTTGAGGGGAGAATAAGCAACAACCCTGAGGAGGGATAACCTAATCACTAGAGTAAACAGTCCTCATACGCAATTGAAACAATATACAAAAGCACAAACTTGGAAGTACAGATGATCAGAATCCCCCTACTTAAGGATGGTTGGGAAACATCCTTGCAGGAGTCAGTTGGGACATTTACATACACATACACACGCACACCCACATATATTTTGAACACATATTTTTACACAAATGTAATCAAAACTACACAGGTTATTTTATAACATATTCGTTTCATTCAGCAATCTGTTGGATGTTTCTTTTCGTGACTACGGACACTAACAAATGTTTTCTACTGTTACTGATGCTGAGACACTCTTATGATTTGGGTTTTGTCACCTCATCTCCTTAGAATAAATTCCTATAAGTGGAATTGCTGATCAAAGTGTATACATATTAGGGATTTGGATAAAAATTTACCAGCTGACAACCAAAAAGTCAATACCATCCTAATTTTCATTCTCATTAACAGTGTTTGAGAAGTCAAAATACCTTTTTATATATTTATTAGCCATTTCTTTTCTCTTCAACCCCTATTCCTATTCACATCTCTTGCCCTTTTTAAAAAAAATAGGTTTGTCTTTTTCTTATTGTTTTACAAAACCTCTTTATATATTAGGGATGTTCTTTTTCATCCCACATGTTACAAGTAATTTTCTCAGTTTTTCTTTTGCCTTCTAATGAGATAAAAACACAGAGGGAGGGCAAACCATAAGAGACTCTTAACTATAGGGAACAAACTAAGGATTGCTGGAGGGGAGGAGCGTAGGAGGATGGGGCAACTGGGTGATGGACATTAAGGAGGGCACGTGATGTAATGAGCACTGGGTGTTATATGCAACTGACAAATCACCGAACTTACCACTGAAATTAATAATACATTATATGTTAACTAAATTGAATTTTAAATTTAAATTTTTAAAAAAATAACCTTGTTTAAAGTTAAAAAGTTAACCTTGTTTAAGGTTTATTCATTTGATTTTGCCATGTTTAAGTGATCAAATATATTTAATTTTATGGATTCTGAGTTTGGCATCTTAATACATACTGCATGATTATAAAAATATTTTTAGCTATAGTTGTCACAACTTCAATTATTACATCCTTCCCCCAGGACTTAACAACATCCAGAAGCAGAGTTTATCTTCTTAACACAAGTCACTTCTAAGAAATACTAGAAAAAATATCTGGCCCTACAAGTTAGGGAAAACCAGTATAGATCAGGGTGACCTTAACTATAAAAGTTGGGTTTGGTTTTGGTTTAAGATAATATATAAAGAAAAGTGGCAAAGCAGACTTGGAATTTTTCCTTCATATGAGGTCACATTTAGTTTTTCTTTCTCTTGACTTTCAGTAGGTACTTACTATTGATCAAGTCCTGTTCCAAAGGCTTCCTTGGTATTCTTACTTAATCCTCTCACAGTTCTCAAGCTGGAAGGTAACTAGCCACTTTCCCAGTCTGGAGATTTCTTATTCATCCTGTAAAATTAGGAATAACATTGATGATCATGATAGAAAGTTGTTCTCTGGTTTTATTGCGAAATATATAAAAATATTTTTGGTGTTTTTCATTTAATATAAACTAGTTGCATCTGATGTAGCCTCTGTTTGGGCAGATATTTATGGTTATTAATAAAATGCTTATTTACATACTTATGAAAATATTAATTTTAAGTGCATATAACATCAAACTCCAGACTCAACCACAACCTACCCTCCTTTATGGTGAGGTTTTACTAATCACTCCTATTCTCTGAAAAATTTAGACCTTCCCCCAACTCTCCATACCTTCTCCCTCTCTCCAGGGTCCGACATCAATGTCAGGTGATTTCTCTAATCAGGCAAATGGCCCACACAATCGCCAGGCCTCTCCACTTCTTCCTTGACTTGCTATTATCCTGAGATCTTCCTTCAACCACCCCATCTGAGCCCCTCACTCCATTCCCTAGGCACCATTCCCTAGAGCTGTTGTACTGTTTCTTCACCCCCCTCAAAATCAGAATTTCAGGCTTACCATTCTCTAACCTTCACATCCTGTCTTCTAGCCCACTCCCACTGGTTCCCTCTCCCTGACAAGTTTTGGATGCCACAAGGGCTAAAGTCCTTTCTCATCATTTCATTGGGAAAATAGACACAATAAGAAGATGCACTCTCTCAACACCACACCTACCAACTTACCTGCATCTCTACCCATGTCAGCTGGCTAGTTGTTTGCTTCTAATTAAGGACGACTTCTCTACTAATGCTGTGGATTCTATCCCCTCAGGCTTCCTCAAGGATTTCACTTCTGCTCCTGTCCTTTCTTCCTCCTGTATGTTGATTTTACCCTCCCTCTTGGATAAATCCATCACCATTACCTGCTATCTTCAAAAAGCAAAAACTCTCTCTTGACTCTAAAAGAATTGTCTAGGGGCACCTAGGTGGCTCAGGTCACGATCTCAGGGTCCTGGGATCCAGAGCCCCGCCCCACGTTGGGCTGCCTGTTCAGCAGGAAGCCTGCTTCTCCCTCTCCCACTCCCAGTCCCCCTCCTTGTGTTCCCTCTCTTGCTGTCTCCCTTTCTGTCAAATAAATAAATAAAATCTTTAAAAAAAAACCTCATTTAAAAGAATTGTCTGTTATCTTTCCCTTTTTAAGTTGTATGTGAAATACTTAGTATGTATAAAACCATATGTGACTAAGACATTTCAAAATAAGCACAATTTACCAAAAGTCTGTACTTATAATGAGTTAATGATCAATATTAAAAAATGGGTGCCTCAATCAGTTAAGCACCTGACTTTTGATTCCAGCTTAGGTCATGATCTCAGGTCATGGGATGAAGCCTGGGGTTTGTTCCATGCATGGAGCCTGCTTAAGATTCTCTCTCCCCCTACCCTCCCCCACATTGTGCCTGCTTTCTAAAGAGTACTTTTTTTTAATCAAATGGAATAAGATGTTTATTCCGTATGCAAATATTCTCAATTTTAAACTGTTGACCACACTGGTGAGTTAAACTGGCCCCACCATTATACATGCCATTGTTGAGCTATAATCTCATATATGCACTCTGATAATTATTTGTGTTTTTGCTTTCTTTTTTTTCTTATTTTTGCTTACTATGTAACTCTTATGAACAATTTTCAGAATTAGTGTTTCAGACTATGTAAAATAAAATATTTCCCTCATGATGACATATAGTTTATCTGGCATGTTTAACTTTTACTCTCAATACTTTGAATTACTGTTCTCTCACTTCTAACTCCTATTTCCCTTGTTATTCTATTCAGATGGTTTATAGCTTGTTAATTTTCCACACCTGGCACTTCTCTTTGCTTAGATCTTTCGGTGCTCTCTGTCTGCCTCCTTGTGGAATTTGATTTCATTCTAGTGGTCTACTTGGTCCCCTCCACTCACATTAAAATAGTAGTTATTCAGAAGTTTCTCAGAGTTCTCCTGCCCCATCAATCTTTCCCCCACTTTTTAAATGCTTTAAACCTTGACTAACTAAATAGATGCTCAGAAATTCAGATGAAACATTTATGAGTGCTAACGTAGTTAATTTATGCCATGAGTTTATTAACCTTACCACCTTTTCAATGTTCATTTTTTCCTTCATGTCCTTATTTCCCTTCTAAATGTTTAAATACCACAGTCTTTGCACCCAAGCCACCTGTCATCAGTTAGTGTCGAAATTTATAAATTAACACATATAGTGTTTATATAACCATGAGAACAATCTGCAAACCATACTTAGCTAAACCTGAGGCAACAAAAGTAAATATTGTACATGTGCAAGCTACTCCAGAAGAGACTTCGGGAAGTCATCTAGTCCATGTTTTTTCTCTTGTTGAGAAACCATCTTTGCCTCCATTGCTGAAAAGACTATCTTTGCTCTGTTGCACTGCCTCATGCCTTCTCTTGACACATCTGACTCATGTCTTTTTAGTCCCAGAAGAAACGAGGTAGTATATGGAAGTTAAAATTGAAAGGAGGAAGTTGAAAACTGAGAAAAGCACTAGGTTATCCCAGTGAGTTTGCACGAATGAGTCAGGGTACTCCTGAGTGTCTAGACCTGGCCCTTGAGTTGGCAACTATTCTGTGACAATCATGGTTATATATCTTAATTGTAACTTCAAGGCTTTTCTATAAACAAAACATCACCTCCCTGAAATCAGGGTCAAACTCAGCAGTTACATCTTCTTTTATAGCAGCATTGTGAGAGGTTTTGCAAAGAAGGCAAAAATTATCAACAACATTCAGTGTTGAAACATTTAGTGGGAAAACAGGTTCTAGTTATTTATTATCCAAACACGGCAATAGGAGAGATTGTAAATTTTTGGCAGAAAGTCAAAATAAATCAAAGCCAGAGCAAACTAATCTAACAATGGAAAAGAGCTTTGTGTGTAAGGAAAGGACCAAAAAGTGACTGAAAAGAGTAGTTGGAGGAACCTAAACATATGTTTTTATTTTTCTTTGTTTTTAATTATATTTTTAATTTTAAAAAATTTGCATAACATAAAAGTACCAAAAATCTCAAAGACACTGTAAGGTCTTATAGTTACTCAATTTCCTTCTCTAAAGACCATTTATAGCTTCTTTCTACCCTTCCAAGGGTATTGCATTTATAAGTGTATATGTTTGAATGTACATTCAGTAGATTCTTATTTATATGGTATTCTACTTATTAATTTTGGATTCTGCTAACATTGCCAATTGTGTGAATTATGAAATTTTGTGTTTTCAGAAAAATGAGCAAAAGTAACCTATGACTTCGTGTTGATAAGAATTCAGTTGGAATTTTCTGTTAAAATTTGTGTACCCTATATAGCAGAAATATTTTTATAGCAGTAATTTTTAAAATAATTTTATTAGACAGAATATAGAGAAGAAAATAGTCACCCATAGCTCTATCACGTAGACATAAGTACTGTAAATATTTTTGCTTCATGACTAATTGTGAAATTGGAACCATACCCTATATGCCATTATGGAATCTCTTTTCCCTGAAAAATATGTTCACTTTTTTTTGTTTTATATATTTTTTTAAAGATTTTATTTATTTATTTGACAGACGGAGATCACAAGCAGGCAGAGAGAGAGGAGGAAGCAGGCTCCCTGCTAAGCAGAGAGCCCCATGCGGGGCTTGATCCCAGGACACTGGGATCATGACCTGAGCCGAAGGCAGAGGATTCAACCCACTGAGCCACCCAGGGGCCCCCACATGCTTTATTTTTAACCACAGATAACAAATATCAATTTAAATGGAAAATGTTTTCTTTTATTTATTGGGAGACCCACATTTGAGGAAAACAATATCAATGCTCTCTCTGGGTGAAGAGCCCCCAGTTGGAAAGTGGCGCTGCCAGTGTTATCATGCATGCCCAGGTTAACAGTGGGGTATTCAGGGTCATGACGGCAGGGACAACACTATGTCCAGCAATCGTTCTGTATGACATACACAACCTAGAACGCTGTACTAACACACTGCCTTACCTCTCTCTCAGGGTCCGAAGAGGGGGAGGCAAGTCCTAAAACAGGGAATCATGAAAGACAGGAAATTAGGGCAAATTCCTAACTTGCCCTTTTTTCCTCAAAGGGGAGGGGAAGGGATCACAGAACTCAGGGCATTCAGTTCTCTGCTCTGCCTCTCACCCGAGTGGATTTGCTGTAGTTTAAACTATGGGATCAGCCCTATTACAGAAGCTTATGTAAAAAGGGCTTGCCAAGCCCCCAGAGCACAATGTAGATGAAAGCATCTCAGAAAAGAGACTGGGAGGAGAGGACGTAAAAGCATTATAATATTGAAAACGCCGTTCAAATATTGTAATACCATGAAAATCCACATACAACCAAAAAGATGGCCATGGCCCAATTTATGTCCTACACATTGAAGCTATAGTCATGATATTTTAATGTAGTAATGTACACGATTTTTATATCCCTTTGGAGTTCGCTGTGATTTTAATGGCACCCTCCTCACCAGAGGGAATCCATTGTTGTTCTATATAAAGGGGATTGTAGCTTCAGCACCTCTTCTGGAAATCACCTACTCTTCCATCTCCTGCCCTCTGTTTCAAGGTCTCCAGTTGAAAAGGACATGTCTGTCTGGACAGCTCAAAGGTGGTTCCACCTCAGTAGTGTCTAGCCTCTGTCTGCCTCACCGTGTGACCAGTGCTCCCATGAGTTACACACTACACAGATGCTGTGCCTAGACAGCTTGCTTGGATCTCAGTTTTAGTTTTACTCCTTGGATGCACTCTGGGACATTACACTCAGTTCTGCCTGAATGTCCTCCATACCCTCCCACCCCAGCCCAGCTCCAATAAGAGAAATTCAAACTTCCCACTTCCCCACAAGAAGAATTCAAACAACGTAATGAATTTTTGCTATTCTCACTGAACTAAGGACGAATTATGGTTATGAGTTATAGTCAGTTCACTGGAACAAGAGAGAAAAGAACAACTACAGAAATATTTAGTAAGTATTAAAATATACTTAACTTTTGTAGGTAGATGATAAATAATTAGAGCTTCTTAAAGCAATTTACTAAAACTTTGGCTGCATACCAAACAGAAGAAACCGTAGGTGAACAAATCTATTTGGTCATGAATTTTTAAGTGTCCTGGAAGGACTCTTGTCAAATTGTCTTCTCTAGCTGTCACTTTCACTAAATGACTTTAACTGTTGCCAGAAGTAATAGCTATTCATTTTTGCTTAGTAGGCAACCATGCATTTTTTTCCCTCTTGCTTTTTTTTTTCTATTACCCAGCTACTCTTTTTTTAAGACCTAATTTTTTAGAGCAGTTTGATGTTCACAACAAAGTTGAGATAGAAGGTACAGAGATTTCCCATACAATCCCTGGCCCTACATATGCACAACTTCCCCCATTATTAACATCCCCCACCAAAGTGTCCCATTTGCTATAGCTGATGAACCTCTACTGATACATTATGATCACCCACATCTCATAGTTTATATTCACTCTTGGTACTGTCTGTGGGTTTTGACAGATATGTAATGATATATATCCATCATTATGGTGTCATGGACAGTATGTTCACTGCTCTAAAACTCCTCTGTGCTTTACCTGTTTGTCCATCCCAACCCCATACAATGGCCGTCACTGATCTTTTTACTGACTTGTGCCTTTTCCAGAATGTCATAGAGTTGAAATCATGCAGTATGTACAGGTATACCTTGTTTTATTGTGCTTTGCTTTATTGCACTTTACAGATCATGAGCTATTTCTGTAGCCTTTTCAGACGGGCTCCTTGCACTTAGTATATTCTTTTTAGTTTCCTTCACATCTTTTCATACTACTCTCCTGGATATATCATAGTTTAATTTATCCATTCACCTACTGAAGGACATCTTCATTGCTTCCAACCTTTGGTAATTATGAATAAGGTTGCTATAAACACCCATGTGTTTGCTTTTGTTTGACAAGCTTTCAGTTCATTAGGGTAAAAACCAAGTAGCATAATGTCTGCATTATATGGTAAGAATATATTTAGTTGTATAAAAACCTACCAAACTATCTTTCAAAATGACTGTCATTCTGCATTCCTACCAGCAATGAATAAGGGTTCCTGTTGCTTCACATCCTCTGCAGCATTTGGCGTTGTGAATGTTCTGGGTTTGGGCCATTCAGATAAATATGTAGTGATATCTCACGGTTGTTTTAATTTGCGTTTTTCTGATGACTTGTGATGTGGAACATCATTTCATATGCTTATTTGCTATCTCTATGTGTTTTGTGTTGTGGTATCCATTAAAGTCTTTGGCCCATTTATTAATCAGGTTGTTTCTTTTCTTATTGTCGAGTTTTGAGGGTTCTTTGTATAATTTGAACAACAGTCCTTTATCAGAGGTGCTTTTTGCAAATAATTTCTCCCCCTCTGAGGCCCGTCTACTCATTCTCTTTACATTGTCCTTCACAGAACAGAAGTATTTAAACAATAAAATCCAACTTATCAACCCTTTCTTTCATGGATTATGACTCTGGTGACGTGTCTAAAAAGTCATCACCATACCCAAAGTCATCTAGGTTTTCTCTTATTTTATCTTCTAGGTGTTTTTATAGTATTGCATTTTACATTTAGGTTTGTGATCCATTCTGAGTTAGTTTTGGTGAAGGGCATAAGATCTGCATTTAGATTCATTTTTTTTTACATGTAGATGTCCAGTTGTCCCAGCATCATTTATTAGAGAATATCAGTTGACTACATTAATGTGGGTGTATTTCTGAGGTGTCTGTTCTGTTCCATTGATCTATTTGCCTTTTCTTTTTTTTGTTTTTATTAACATATAATGTAATGTATAATAATATAATGCATTATTTGCCCCTGGGGTACAGGTTTGTGAATCGTCAAGTTTACACACTTCACAGCACTCACCATAGCACATACCCTCCCCAATGTCCATAACTCAACCATCCTCTCCTTACCCCAGCAACCCTCAATTTGTTTTGTGAGATTAAGAGTCTCTTATGGTTTGTCTCCCTCCCAATCCCATCTTGTTTCATTTTATCCTTCCCTATCCCCCCAACCCCCCACTCTGCCTCTCAAATTCCACATATCAGGGAGATCATATGATAATTTTCTTTATCTGATTGACTTATTTCACTCAGCATAATGCCCTCTAGTTCCATCCACATTGTCGCAAATGGCAAGATTTCATTTCTTTTGATGGCTGCATAGTATTCCATTATATATATACCACATCTTCTCTATCCATTCATCTGTTGATGGACATCTAGGTTATTTCCATACTTTAGTTATTGTGGACATTGCTGCTATAAACATTCAGGTGCATGTGCCCCTTCAGATCACTATGTTTGTATATTTAGGGTAAATACCCAGTAGTGAGATTGCTGGATCGTAGGGTAGCTCTACTTACAACTTTTTAAGGAACCTCCATTCTGTTTTCCAGAGTGGCTGCACCAGCTTGCATTCCCACCAACAGTGTAGGAGGGTTCCCCTTTCTCCATTTCCTTGCCAACATCTGTCATTTACTGACTTGTTAATTTTAGCCATTCTGACTGGTGTGAGGTGGTATCTCATTGTGGTTTTGATTTGTATTTCCCTGATACTGAGTGATGTTGAGCATTTTTTCATGTATCTGGTGACCATCTGGATGTCTTCTTTGCAGAGATGTCTGTTCATGTCCTCTGCTCATTTCTTGATTGGATTATTTGTTCTTTGGATGATGAGTTTAATAAGTTCTTTAGAGGTTTTGGATACTAGCCTTTTATCTAATATGTCACTTGCAGTTATCTTCTTCCATTCTGTCGGCTGTCTTTTGGTTTTGTTGACTCTTTCCTTCCCTTGCAAAAGCTTTTGATCTTGAAGTCCCAAAGCTCACTTTTGCCCTTGCTTCCCTTGCCTTTGGTGATGTTTCTAGGAAGAAGTTGCTGAGGCTGAGGTTGTAGAGGTTGCTGCCTGTGTTCTTCTTAAGGATTTTGTTGGATTCCTGTCTCACATTGAGGTCTTTCATCCATTTTGAGTATATTTTTGTGTGTGGTGTAAAGAAATACTTCAGTTTCATCCTTGTGCATGTGACTGTCTAATTTTCCCAATAACATTTGTTAAAGACACTGTCTTCTTTCCATGGGACATTCTTTCCTGTTTTGTCAAAGATTAGTTGACCATAGAGTTGAGGGTACATTTCTGGGCTCCCTATTCTGTTCCACTGATCTACTACTGTTCCACTGTGTCTGTTTTTGTGCCCGTACCATACTGTCTTGATAATTACAGCTTTGTTTTCTTTTTTTTTTATTTAATTTTATTTTTTCAGTGTTCCAAGATTCATTGTTTATGCACCACACCCAGTGCTCCATGCAATATGTGCCCTCCTTAATACCCACCACCAGGCTAACCTACCCCCACCCCCACTTCCAAAACCCTCAGTTTGTTTCTCAAAGACCACAGTCTCCCATGGTTTGTCTCCCCCTCCAATTTCCCCCCAATTTACTTTGATTACAGCTTTGTAATAGACCTTGAAGTCTGGAATTGTGATGCCACCAACTTTGGTTTTCTTTTTCAACATTCTTCTGGCTATTTGAGGTCTTTTCTGGTTCCATATAAATTTTAGGATTATTTGTTCCATTTCTTTGGAAAAAATTGATGGTAGTGTGACAGGGATTGCACTAAATGTGTAGATTGCTTTAGGTAGCATAGACATTTTCACAACACTTGTTCTTCCAAGCCATGAGTATAGTACGCTTTTCCATTTTTTTGTGTCTTCCTCCATTTCTTCCATGAGTATTTTATAGCATTCTGAGTACAGGTACTTTGCCTCTTTGGTTAGATTTATTCCTAGGTATCTTATAGTTTTGGGTGCAATTGTAAAAGGGATTGACTCCTTAGTTTCTCTTTCTTCTGTCTTGGTGTTGGTGTATAGAAATGCAAATTACTTCTGTGCATTGATTTTATATCATGACACTTTACTGAATTCCAGTACAAGTTCTAGCAGTTTTGGAGTGGAGTCTTTCAGGTTTACCGCATAAAGTATCGTATCATCTGCAAAGAGTGGGAGTTTGACTTCTTCTTTGCCAAATCAGATGCCTTTAATTTCTTTTTGTTGTCTGATTGTTGAGGCTAGGACTTCTAGTACTATGCTGAATAGCAGTGGTGATAGTGGACATCCTGCTATGTTCCTGATCTTAGCGGAAAAGCTCTCAGTTTTTCCCCATTGAGAATGATATTTGCTGTGGGTTTTTCATAGATGGCTTTGATGATATTGAGGTATGTACCCTCTATACCTACACTGTGAAGAGTTTTGATCAAGAAAGGATGCTGTATTTTGTCAAATGCTTTTTCAGCACCTATTGAGAGTATCATATGGTTCTTGTTCTTTCTTTTATTAATGTATTGTACCACATTGATTGATTTGTGGATGTTGAACCAACCTTGTGGCCCAGGAATAAATCCCACTTGGTCGTGGTGAATGTCCTTTTAATGTACTGTTGGATGCTATTGGCTAGTATTTTGGTGAGAATTGTTGCATCTGTGTTCATCAAGGATATTGGTCTGTAATTCTCTTTTTTGATGGAGTCTTTGTCTGGTTTTGGGATCAAGGTAATGCTGGCCTCATAAAATGAGTTTGGAAGTTTTCCTTCCATTTCTAATTTTTTAAATAGTTTTAGGAGAATAGGTATTAATTCTTCTTTAAATATTTGGTAGAATTCCCCTGGGAAGACATCTGGTCCTGGGCTCTTGTTTGTTGGGAGATTTTTGATGACCGCTTCAATGTCCTTACTGGTTATGAGTCTGTTCAGGTTTTCTATTTCTTCCTGGTTCAGTTTTGGTAGTTTATATGTCTCTAGGAATGCATCCATTTCTTCCAGGTTGTCAAATTTGCTGGTGTACTGTTGCTCATAATATGTTCTTGTAAGTGTTTGTATTTCTTTGGTGTTGGTTGTGATCTCTCCTCTTTCATTCATGATTGTATTAATTTGGGTCCTTTCTCTTTCATTTTTGTTAAGTCTGACAAGGGGTTTATCAATCTTATTAATTCTTTCAAGGAACCAGTTCCTAGTTTCATTGATCTGTGCTACTGTTCTTTTGGTTTCTATTTCATTGATTTCTGCTCTGAGCTTTATTATTTCTCTTCTTCTGCTGGGTTTAGGCTTTCTTTGCTCTTCTTTCTGCAGCTCCTTAGGTGTAGGGTTAGGGCGTGTATTTGAGACCTTTCTTGTTTCTTGAGAAAGGCTTATATGGCTATATACTTTCCTCTCGGGACTGGTTTTGCTGTGTCCCACGGATTTTGAACAGTTGTGTTTTCATTTTCATTTGTTTCCATGAATTTTTTCAACTCTTTCCTGGTTGACCCATTCATTCTTTAGAAGGATGCTCTTTAGCCTCCTTGTATTTGGGTTCTTTCCAACTTTCCTCCTGAGGTTGAGTTATAGTTTCAAAGCATTGTGGACTGAAAATATACAGGGAATGATGCCAATCTTTTAATACAGGCTGAAACCTGATTTGTGACCCAGGATGTGATCTATTCTGGAGAATGTTCCATATGCACTAGAGAAGAATGTGTATTCTGTTGTTTTGGGATGGAATATTTTGAATATATCCGTGTTGTCCATCTGATCCAATGTGTCATTTAAGGCCTTTATTTCTTTGTTGATCTTTTACTTGGATGACTTGTCCATTTCAGATCATCATCATTTCAGATAAGAGGGGGTTGTTAAAGTCCCCTCTTATTATTGTATTATTGTTGATGTGTTTCTTTGATTTTGTTATTAATTGGTTTATATAGTTGGCTGCTCCTATGTTAGGGGCATAGATATTTAAAATAGTTAGATCTTCTTGTTGGACAGACCCTTTAAGTATGATATAGTGTCCTTCCTCGTATCTTATTATAGTCTTTGGATTCAAATCTAATTTACCTGATATAAGGATTGCCACCCCAGCTTTCTTGTGATGTCCATTGGCATGGTAAATTGTTTTCTACCCCCTTACTTTAAATCTGGACGTGTCTTTGGGTCTAAAATGAATTTCTTGCAGACAGTATATCTATGGGTCTTGTTTGTTTGTTTGTTTTTTATCCATTCTGATACCCTGTGTCTTTTGATTGGGGCATTTAGCCCATTTACATTCAGGGTAACTTTGAAAGATATGAATTTAGTGCCATTGTATTGTCTGTAAGGTGACTGTTAACGTGTATTTTCTCTGTTCCTTTCTGGTCTCTTACTTTTAGGCTTTCTCTTTGCTTAGATGACGTCTTTCAATATTTTCTACAGGGCTGGTTTTGTGTTTGCAAATTCTTTTAACTTTTGTTTGTCCTGGAATCTTTTTATCTCTCCTTCTATTTTCAATGATAGCCTATCTGAATATAGTATTCTTGGCTGCATATTTTTCTCATTTAGTGCTCTGAATATATCATGCCAGTTCTTTCTGCCCAGCCAGGTCTCTGTGGATAAGTCTGCTGCCAATCTAATATTTCTACTGTTGTATGTTACAAACTTTTTGTTCCGAGCTGCTTTCAGGATTTTCTCTTTGTCACTGAGAGTAGTAAGTTTCACTATTAGATGACAGAGTGTGGACTTATTTTTATTGATTTTGAGGGGGATTCTCTGTGCCTCCTGGATTTTGATTCTTGTTCCCTTTGCCATATTAGGGAAACTCTCTTATAATTTGCTCCAATATGCCTTCTGCCCCTCTCTCCTTCTTCTTCTGGAATCCCAATTATTCTATTATTGTTTCGTCTTATGATATCACTTATCTCTCAAATTCTCCCCTCATGGTCTAGTAGTTGTTTGTCTCTCTTTTGCTCAGCTTCTTTATTCTCTGTCATTTGGTCTTCTATATCACTAATTCTCTCTTCTGCCTCATTTATCCTAGCAATAAGAGCCTCCATTCTTGATTGTACCTCATTAATACCTTTTCTGATTTCAGCTTGGTTAGATTTTTGTTCTTTTATTTCTCTAGAAAGGGATTTATTTCTCCAGACAGGGTTTCTCTAACATCTTTAATGACATTTTTGAGCCCAACTAGCACCTTGAGAATCATCATTCTGAACTCTAGAACTGACATATTACTAATGTCTGTATTGATTAGGTCCCTAGCCATTGGTACTGCCTCTTGTTCTTTTTTTTTTTTTTTTGTGGTGAGTTTTTCTGCCTTTTCATTTTATCCAGATAAGAATATATGAATGAGAGAATCAAATACAAAAAGGGTGGCAAAGACCCCAGAAAAATGTACACCAACCATGTCAGAAGAGACCCCAAACCAGGGGGAGAAGAAGGGGAGTAAAAAGGAATTTAAAATATATATATTATATAATATATATTTTTATATTATTTATATAATATACATATTATATATATTACACTGGTGAATAGAACAGAGCCACCCACTTGATTTTGGGTGTATTTTGGTTTCTTAGAAGAAACTGCCTCCCAATATTCTAAAAAAAGAAAATGTATATATACAAAAATTAGGGTAAGCACAATGAATGGGGTGTGAATATGACTGGAATGATGGGATGCAATATGACTGGAAAGATAAAAATTTTAAAAAAATTATAAAAAAGGAATTGATAAGATAAGTTGGTTGGAAAAAAGAAAGAGGGAAAAAAAAAAAAAAGAAGAGAGAATGTGCTCAGGCTGGAGACTAGGACAAAACCCTATGCTAGATTTAGGGTATATTTTGATCTATTAGAAGAAATTGTATCCCAAAACAAAACAAAACAAAACACTCTATATGTATACAAAAAATAAGGTTAAATACAATGAAAGATAAAATATAACTATAACAGTGAAGGTTTAAAAAGATTTTTTTAAGTTAAGATAAACTAGTTTAAAAACGTTAAAAGAGGAAAAGTTTAAAAAATTAGAATAAGAAAAAAAATAAAATTAAAAAATTTAATTTAACTTTGTAAGACTAAAGGGTCATGGGGAGAAAACCATGAATTCCATGCATTGCTTTCCCCTAGCTCTGATATTCCACTGTTGGGTGAGCTTGGTCTTGGCTGGATGTTCTTGCTTATCTTCTGGGGAGGGGCCTGTCGTAGTGATTCTCAAATGTCTTTGCCCAAGGCGGAATTGTGCAGCCCTTGCCAGGGGCCAGGCTAAGAAATCTGCTCAGTTTGCTTTCAGGAGTTTTTGTTCCCTAAACGCTTTCTGTAGAGCTCTGGAGGACAGCAGTGAAAATGGTGGCCTCCCAATCTCCAGCCCAGAGGAGCCGAGAGCTCGGGGCCCCAATCCTCAGAGATAAGCAACCACTCCTGTCTCCCTGGTCTCTGGCTGTGCTCTGGGCTCACCCAGCCTGTGACCGAGCATTTCTGTCTCTGGCGTACAGCCCCATTTGGAGTCTCCAAACCCAGTAGATTCCTGCCTCCAGAGGAGAAAGGTGAGTCTCCCTGGAGCTGCCACTGTGTGGTCCCTGCTCAAAGACCAGGGGTCTGTGTCGCAGATCACAGTCTAAGGTAACCTCAAGTTGAGACCTCACTCCTTGGCTCTGTCTCTGTAGTTGGCTTCCCCGCTCTGAAACCTGTGAGCTCTGCTACACTCAAACACCCCGGATCCTTCTATGACCCTGTAGGAACTAAGACCACGCTGTCCCCGAGAGGGCTCCATCCCCAGCTTAGCCTCTGGAACGATGTCCCTCAGTGGAAATGACTTCTTAAAGTTCTGATTTTGTGCTCCACTGTTCCACCACTTGCTGGGAGCCGGACTCTCTCCCCATAGTCTATCCTCCCGTTGCTTCAGATTCACTTCTCTACATGTCCTACCTTTCAGAAAGTGGTTGATTTTCTGTTCCTAGAATTGCTGTTCTTCTCTTCTATATCCTGTTGAGTTTGTAGGTGTTTGGAATGGTTTGATAACTATCTAGCTCAACTCTTGCAGCCTGATGTCATTTCAGTCTGCTACTCCTCCACCATCTTGCCTCTCTCTCTCTCCTCTTTGCCTTTCCTTTTGCCAACAATACACTGTCTTGATTACTAAAGCTTAATAGTAAGTCTTGAAGTCAGGTAGTATTAGTCTTCCAATTTTCTTCCCTCATATATGTCCTGTACATATTTTGATAGATTGGTAGCTAAGATTTTCAATTTTTGGAGTGCTAATGCAAATGGTATTGTGTTTTTAATTTCAAATTCTACTTGTTCATTGCTAGTATACAAAAAACCATTGACTTTTACATATTAATCCTATATTCTGCAAACGTGTTATAATCATTTTTAAGTTGCAACAGGGGTTTTTTTTGTGGGTTCTTTTGGATTTTCTATATAGACAATCATGTCACCTGTGAGCAAAGACAGTTTTATTTCTTCCTGTCCAATCTGTGTACCCTTTATTTATATAATTTTTTGTCATATTGCATTATCTAGAACTTTTTTATCAAGTTGAGGAAATTCTTCTCTGTTCCTAGTTATTGAGAGTTATTATCGTAAATGGGTATTGGGTTTTGTCAGATGTTTTTTCTATAACTACTGATATGACCATGTAATTTTTCTTTTTTAATTTATTGAGTGGTGGTAGATAACATTAATTGATTTTTGAATGTTGAATCAGTCTTGTATATCTGAAATAAATCCCATTCAATGATGATGTATAATTCTTCATATACATTGTTGGATTCAATTTGTTAGTATTTTGTGAAGGATTTTGGTATCTATATTCATGAGAGATACTGGTCCACAGTTTTCTTTTCCTATAATATCATTGTCTAGTTTTGGTTTCAGATTAATTCTGGCCTCATATAATTACCCAGCTACTATTCATGTCTCTGTTAACTTGCAAAATTTTCAGATTATATTCTGAGCCTCAAAAGTATTTCACCTTGGCACACTGACCATAAATTTCTTAAATTTTTTTTAAACTTACATTATTTTAAATTTATTTTAAACTTACTTTCTAAAAATTCTGTTTCCTCCATAAAAATTGCCCTGAACTAAGTGGAATCAAGATGTTGATTTCTCATAGACACGTCTCATTTATACAAATAGTCACCATATTCCATTCATAGTATATCATATCATATCACATCAAAATACAGTGCACATGTACTACACTTTTACAAGATATTACAACTGGGGAAACTGGGCAGAGGGGACACAGGACCTTCTGTATTATTTTTTTAATGCATATGAATCTACAATTATATTTAAAAATTAAAGGTTTAAAAATATAATGCCCTTATTTTCTTCCTCTCTCTTCCTTTCTCTCTTTAACCACATGATGCTTTTATATTTTTTAAGATTTTATTTATTTATTTGACAGAGAGAGAGATCACAAGTAGGCAGAGAGGCAGGCAGAGAGAGAGGGGGAAGCAGGCTCCCCACTGAGCAGAGATCCCAATGCGGGTCTTGATCCCAGGACCCTGAGATCATGACCTGAGCCAAAGGCAGAGACTTAACCCACTGAGCCACACAGGCTCCCCCACATAATGCTTTTAAATAAATGTGTAATATTATATCTGTAAGAACAAAATCTTTTCCTCTCTTATCTTGATTTTTGCCAACTTTTCAATGAATTCTCTTTTTATTGTGGTTTCAGAAAGATAGAGACTGTATTTTTAGTGTAAGAACACACATTAGGTTGTTTAGAGGAACTCTATAGCATATAATAATTTCCTATGTATCAGGGCACCTGGGTGGCTCAGTAAGTTGAGCATTTGACTCTTGGTTTCAGCTCAGGTCCTGATCTCAAGATCATGAGATTGAGCCTTATGTCAGGCTCCACACTCAGCACAGAGTCCTCTGGAGAGTCTCTCTCCCTCTCCCTCCCCCTCTGCCCCTCACCCACATCCCTGCCTCCTGCTCACACATGTGTGATCTTTCTCTCTAAAATAAAAAAAAATCAAAAATAATAATAACTCTTGTGTGTCTTGCTTGGAATACCAGAAGTCCTTCTAGATTGCAGAACAAATGTAGGGAAAAGCCAACTAAATCCCTTTCTCACTTCCATGTCCTACTCAATCTGGTCTCTTCTCCCCTATAGTTCAGCAGTTCCTGATGTCAAACTCCTCAGTCACAGGACTTCACAGACTTCAGAGATCAAAGCTAGGCTGATAATATGAAAACAAAAGCTGCTCAGGAAGTCAGAAAGCAGAGCATAAACAGGAATTCTGTTCATTATATTAAATAAGAATCTGAGAAAATCAAAGCAACTCACATTAACTATAATTGAGATGCTAGGACCAATGACTCAAAGAAATATATTTGAATTTCTAATTCTTCTTCTTGCTGACGTTTCTGAGCTAATGTGCTTATTTTAAAATATTATACTCTTGGGGCACCTGGGAGGCTCAGTCATGATCAAGTCCTGCATCAGGCTTCCTCCTCAGTGGAGAGCCTGCTTCTCTCCTCTATTCTGCTCTCTTCCTCTATTGCTCCTCTTGCTTGCGCACTCTCTCTCCCTGTCAAATGAATAAATAAAACCTTTAAAATTTTTTAAAAATAATAAAATATTATACTCTTACTGGAAGCCTGCTTTAAATATCAATACACATATTCTTTTTTTAAAGTTTTTAATTTTTTAAAATTTTTATATAAACATATAATGTAACCCCACCACCCTCTCCCAACAGCTTCCCCCACCCCCCTCAGTTTGTTTTATGACATTAAGAGTCTCTTTTGGTTGTCTCCCTCCCGATCCCATCTTGTTTCATTTATTCTTTTCCTACCCCATTAACCCCCACCCCCGTTGCATCTCCAGCTCCTCATATCAGGGAGATCATATGATCATTGTCTTTCTCCGATTGACTTATTTCACTAAGCATAATACCCTCTAGTTCCATCCATGTCATATCAATAAATTAAAAATACTGATTTTCATGGTTACTAAGATCACATCACAATGAAGAATCCCATGATCTATATAACCACACCTTTGTGTTTTTTTTATTCAGAGACTTAATTTTCACCCCCTTTGTAAAACTGTAACATTTATTACATAATCTGGGCCATTGTTTCACCATTATAAGTTCAGATACTTGTAGTTATATTAGAAGTCAGAAAAAAGTATCAATCACTTTTTATTTACTTTTTAAAACACTTACTAGTAAGGGCAGTTCTTGGGGCACCTGGCAGGCTCAGTAGGTAGAGCACGCAACTCTTGGTTTCAGGGTTGTGAGTTTAAGTCCCACATTAGTTGTAGAACTTACTTAAAAATTTTTTTTAAAATAAGGGCAGTTCTTAAATGCTGAAGAAGATTATAATTATGCAATGTTAAATTTAAAAATAAAAATTATGCAAGTAAATAGTGCTGGCAACCACAAAGTGACTGCATTAATATATAATATGTAACTGACCTCTTTCTCAAGTTACTGACAGAGTCATCACTGTGCACTTCCCCATTTTCCTTGGAAAGGACTTTTCTGTTTTGTCATCTTATAGTTTGCTGTCAGATTGGATTCAGATTTAGTTGGGTGTGGAACTGATATATCAATATTCTAGTATGTGAAAATTCTTTTCATGGGTAGGAAATCTCTTATCTTTGCTGGTTCAGAAAACCTCAGCTCAAAAAATGAGGGATTTCTTTTTAATCCTTGTATTATACTTTATGATGGAAGCTCTCCTCTGTGTTGTTACATTTATAAGCACCTCATAAGCTCCATTTTGTGGCAATTTCAGTTTTCTCTAATTTTTATAATCTATATTCCAGATCAAAACCTGCTGGGCCAAGTGAGGAGATAAATGAATGCATTTTCCAGTTCAGTGCAGGGGTTGGTATTTCCAGAATTGAAAAAGGAAGAGAGAGAGAAAAAGAAGGAGAGAGAGATGTGGTACACAGATCTGTTTTAATATCTAGGAAAGTCATCCTTTAGCCTGGGTAACATGATCTTGTGCTCATCACCTCACTTCTCAGAACTGAGTTGCATAAACCATTATTTTAATTTGCTTTTATTTGTGAAAATAAGCAACAAAATTTTAGTGGCTGTAATTACTGTCATGATATTATAAGCCTCTCGAATGAAATGCCAGAGATGATGGGGCAGCTTTACTCAGGCATAGATCAATATGGCTGTGCAAATCAGTACAGGGTCATAAATCTTGGACTCCAAACACTAAATAGTGCTGGGCCAGAAAAAAAACACATATTGGGGAAAATTGTATTTATTAATAGGCACTTATTTAAGGCACTTTGAATACAGACAAGGTTGATGATTACATGAGTTAATTAATTAATTAATTTTAGACCACTTGAAATACATAAAGACATATGAAACTCATCCTTGCCATCAAAGACTAGGGGTCCCTAGTTAGAGATGACAAGACTCACAGCTATGAAATGATAATGTGTAATGCAAAGCAATAATTGATAAGTGCAGGCAATGAGTGTTATTGGAGTTCACAGAAGGGACAGATCACTTTCAGACAGATTAACTAGGCCATGTTTCATGAAGAATGTGGTATTTTAGTTGAACATGCAAATTAAAAGGTTAAATGTTTGTCAAGTGTCTACTGCATACAATGCCCTCCTCTGAGTTCTGCATGGGAATCAAGGAAATTTATGTCATAGTCCTGCCCTAGAAGAGTTTACAACCTGGTCAAGAAAATAACTTATAAACACATAAGAAGCCAAATATCAATCAAAGATGTATTTAAAGACAATGCTAGAAATGACCACAACAGAAGTTGTTCCTGATTAGTTATGCTAATTAGTTATGCAGCAAACAATTGCTTTAGATATTAGCAGATGGAGGCACTCACTTTCCTGACCTCTTAACAGTATTTGATAGAACGATTTCATTTTCCTGTATTCCAAGACTCCATGTGCACCTGGTTTCCCCATACTACTCCAACTTTGCTAAACACTGAAATAGATCAAGGCTCAGCCTGTGGCACTCTTCTTTCTTTGGTTTACATTCACTCTGTTGAGGATCTGATCTGGTTTCATGCCTTTCAATCCCCTCTACCATGCTAATGGTTGACAAATGTTTATCTCCAGCCTAGACATTTTCCCTGAAAGCTTGCTCTGTTTATATCCAATTCCCCAGTCAAATTTCTATGTGATCGTCCACAAGGCATCTCCAATTTAACATTAGTCCAAAGCTGAGCTCCCAAATTTCCTTTTAAAATTTGTTCTCTTTATAGTCACTCTCACCTTAGTAGATGGCAGCTTGGGCAAAAATCCCTGGTGTCATCCTTGACTTTTCTTTCTCTTAAACTCTATATTGGATCTACCAGCAAATTCTATCAGCTCTGCCTTCAAAATTTATGCAGAATTAGACCACTTTTCACCTCCTCCATTACATCCACTCTGATTGAAGAACCCACCAATAACTACCTAGACTATTACAACTGCCTCAACACCCATCTCTCTTTTTTCCATCCTTGTCTCAATCAAGCAGCCAATGTAATTCTTCTAAAAATATCAGTCAGATCATCTCCTTTTTGACTCCAAACCTTCCAATGGCTTCTCATCTCATTCTGATTGAACCTAATATTCTTACAATGTCCTACAAGGTCCTTTGCAAGCTGATTTGTCATTCCCTCTGACCCTGTCTATTCCTACATTCTGGCCATCTCTGTGTTCAGTGAACAAGCCAGGAACGCTACTGTTTCAAGCCCTTTGCTCTTGCTGTTTTCTTTGCCTTGAAAGTCCTTCCCCTAGAAAACCTCATGGCTTGCTCCTTCACCTTCATCATGCCTTCACTCAGTAAAACATTCCTTGACCACCTTCTCTCTTAACACTGGATTCCTTCGGAAGCAGATCCAGTTAAAAAGCATTTTAGAGCAAGTCATTTATTTGAGAGATGATCCTCTGGAACAGCAGTAAAGGACAAAGGACATGAAACAGAGAAGAAAAAGAACACAATGTAGATATATTCAGGAACAGATTGCTTCTGAAACCCACTGGAGCCCATTGGGGGCTCTAGGGCATTATAAAGAACACAACTCAGAGCTGTGACATGTGAAGGGTATTGATCCACCAACTGTTAGACATTGTATGAGGGATGCTCCTGGCAGTGTTCATTCTTGACACACTGGACTTCCTTTTGTGTAGACAGAGTAGGAATCTGTGGTCAGAGAAAGCCTTTTAGATAGAGAAAGAGAGTAGCAGCAGGAAGCTCTTCAATATATATATATAGGAACATTTAGGACCAAGGGGATTTGGGTGAGGCATTCCCAGTGCTACAACTTCTCCCAAGTTCCCTATCTCTGCTTGATTTTTATCCCTATAGCATTTAACCCTATTTATATACCATATATTTTACTTATTTATCTCATTTACTTGTGTCATTTGTGAGGCACGGATTTTTGTCTCTTTGCTCACAGCTGTATCCCCAAGACCTAATACAGTGTCTGAAATGTGAGCAGCAATAATTGCTTATTTTTTTTAATAATTGCTTATTGATTGTTTATGAATGGCTTCAGGCTGTGTGAATGGTCTAGGAAGTCCATAGTGAAGTCCTATATCAAATAAATACCAGTTAGGCAAATGTATGGTCAGGAGAGCAGTACAGGAGCCCAAAATTTGTAGGTCATCAGTTGTAAGTGAAGTAGTATATGGCAAGTGTGAGGACAAGCCATTCCTTTTTATTGGAGCAGCTGGTTCTTATAAAATAAAAATAACTGGAATAAGACAAGGTAGGTCTTAGCCAGACAAAACTGTCAGGCTGAGGAATTTGGGGTCTTTTCTGTAGGCAACTTGAAGGAACTGAATGTTTTTTTTTAATCTTTTTAAAGATTTATTTATTTACTTATTTGACAGACAGAGATCACAAGTAGGCAGAGAGGCAGGCAGAGAGAGAGGAGGAAGCAGGCTCCCTGCAGAGCAGAGAGCCCAATATGGGGCTCGATCCCAGGACCCTGGGACCATGACCTGAGCCGAAGGCAGAGGCTTTAACCCACTGAGCCACCCAGGTGCCCCGGAACTGAATGTTTTAAAGGAGGAGAGTTCATCATTGTGTTGTAAACCTTATTAAACTTATGTTCATGAAGACTGAAAGTATCAAGCAAGCTGATTTGGGGAACCAGGAAAAAAGATGATTTTAGAAGCTTTTTCAGAGGCACAAAGTAGGAACCTGATATGGCGTCACCAAAAGAAAAAAAGAAAGAAAGAAAAAAGAAAGACTCAAAGAATGCTTAGTGGGGTGAAACTATTTATATCTGAGGTCCAGGTGACACAGGAGGTGAACTTGTCATGACCCTGGGATTTGGAATCTGGAATTTAGTGGTTCAATTACTACATGGAGTGCCCAAATACCTGCCCTCTGTATTCTGACAATATAACTTAAATGTTTATTCCATGCTTTCTTTTTAGAATTTCTAAAGGGTCATGAGATTTACTGGATATTTAGCTCAGAAGGGCTATTCCTAGCAGTACTTTTTGTCATCTGGGCATTTCATACAAAATTCTAAGTAGGAAAGAGGAGCAAACGTGAAGACCACCGCTAACCCCAAGTAACTTCTTTCCTTCCTGTCCCTGGGACAAGGCAGATAAGAGAAACAAAGCCAGGGACCCTTGATCAATTATTTGCTTTTATCCAAGGATATCAGTAGAGGTTGACTTTTCTATTAGTAGTCAAAACAAAGTTTGGAAGGAACTTCTCAATCCTCTTCCTCTCTCAGAGGTCTCAGGAATCTCTTAAATGGACCATAGTCTCTGGCCTGGCCTTTACTCACCTCGGTGGGCTCTGCTTTTCCTCTTTCACAAGCTGAGTGACATGACTGTCTCAGAATCCCAACCTTACTTTTGCAAAGGGATTGACATCTCTGAAAGAGGTCTGTCCACATTCTGTCTTTTGGCCTGGAATGTTTCCGGATATTTATCGGGCAAGTTGGGCATTTAGCTGCAAGATTAGTTAAAAGACTTGCTATCTAGCTGTGATATTGATTCAATTTGTAGTTTGACTCAATTAGCCAGTTTAGAGTCTATCTTCACAGCAGGAAAACTTACACACACAAATCAGCAGTTTTGAGAAACCTGATGAAATAATGGCTAGTTTACCCTGAAAAGCTTTGTAATCCAGAAGCCAACTGTCTGAGTAAATGCCCTAGTAATTAGATAATTATCTTAGCCCTGTGGTTGCCAGGGCCTTCTGCCAACATCCTCTTTTCTACTTGCTGCAATTTCTGTCTCACAAGCTTTTCCTTCTCAATTGCCTCACTAAAAAAATAAATCAAGACCTGGTTCTTTCCTCTCAGAATGTCCCTATTGGGTTTCCACTTCTTAGAGGTTTCTATACATTTTCAGCTTTCCTCCTTTCTCCTCATACTTTTTGCAGTTACAGCCTTAATATCATTTGGCCTTTAGGCTCCAAGATTAATAATGGGGCAAACTAATCTAGAGAACACACCTAGGTTTCCCCATAATGCTGTGCATGGAAATGCCTTCTAGAAGGGGTGGATGGGACCAGCGTTCTGTAAGACTGAACCAGACAATGTTCAAGTTGCTTTCCTCATTATGATTTCCTCAGTATGAATTCTAATTAAGGGCTCAATATTGGACCCTATGTTGAGCCTAGATTTACTGCCAAACCACATCAAATAGAAACACTGAATTTTTTTCCAGAAACAATGCCCAGAGAAGCACTTGATTGTTGGAAATCACTATGGTCTACAAAATCAATGTTATTTATTGTCATCGCTCTTCTACAATTGTGTGTGTGTATAACTTTAAAGTTGTGTGATTTTGATCATCATATTAGAAGCCAAAAAATATATTTCTAAATTGAGGTCAGGACAGTAATATCTAATTGAGGTCTTTTAATCCATCAGTTATTAGAAGAAAAACAATGTTTGTAGTTGCTGCTAAAATTTGTCAAGACTTGCTAAAATCCTTAAGAAATATTAATAACTTTAGCTCCGTAGTTATACTTATGAAATTTATCATATGGAAATAATCATGTGTGTAAACAAGGTTTTAGCCAGGAGAGCTGCTTATAGTAGTGAAAATACTGTGTGAAAATACTGAGACATTCTATTTAGATTTCAAAGATTTAGTGACTAGTTAAATAGACTAAAGTTATTTCTACATAATGTCGACATTAAAAATGTTGCAATTGAGGAAGATCAATGGCATAAAAAGATGTTCCTGTTGCACTAAGTTTAAAAAGGCAAATTTTATTTTATTTTATTTATTTTTAAAGATTTTATTTTTATTTGGTTGAGAGAGAGAGAGAGCACGAGCAAGGGGAGGGGCAAAGGAAGGAAGAAGCAGACTCCCTGCTGAGCAGGAAGCCCAGCTGGGGCTCAATTCCAGGGCCCTGGCATCATGACCTGAGCCAGACGCTTAACTTATTGAGCCATGCAGGTACCCTTAGAAAAGGCAAATTTTAAAACATAATTTGAAGTGTATAAGTCTTCTGTACAGATGTACGCACTCAAAGAAAAACAACTTGACAGGACATACCTTAGAATATCAGTGGTTATTGCTATGTGGTAGGATTCTAGCTGTTTGTGTATTCTTTCTTTTACATATCTGCCCATCTTTAATTTTCTACAATGAACATGAACTACTTTTATGATAATAGTGTTTGGTTTTATTAAGAGTTTGTTCCTAGACTTCTTTTCTTTTTTCTTTCTTTTTTTTTTTTTTTTAAGATTTTATTTATTTGACAGAGAGAGATCACAAGTAGGCAGAGAGGCAGGCAGAGAGAGAGAGAGGAAGGAAAGCAGGCTCCCTGCTGAGCAGTGAGCCCGATGCTGGGCTCCATCCCAAGATGCTGGGATCATGACCTGAGCAGAAGGCAGAGGTTTTAACTCACTGAGCCACCCAGGCGCCCCCTAAACTTCTTTTCAATGTTCACTTTTAAAGGTGTCCATGATTGGAGGTCTGCCGGACACCTCAGACTGTTTAGTTATTCTTTCTGTGACTGGGTTTTAGGCTGAGTGTCCCAGGGCTCATTAAACGGAAAACAATAAACAGGAATTTCCCAAGTTAGTTCCCAAACTAACGGGAAGTTTGTCCTCTGTCAGCAAATTTTCCAGGTATACTAATAGCAAAACTGAGTACAACAGTTTGCCTTTGTAGATAAAATTAAGTAGAAAGTCAATGTCATATTTTTAAAAAGGAAATTAGGTGAGTTTTTTTTCTTCACACCACTTTTGATCTTTTACACTGTACTTGTTTTTCAGAGCCCAATAGAGTAATTACGAGGACCATTTACTGATGGCTTCCACAGAGTAAATATATCATTTGAATCATAGTGATTAGGGTCCATTTAAATGGTCAAAATTCCATTGGGTAACTAGATATGGGCCAAGTAGTATATTAGATACAGCGGGGTATTCAAATAACTCACAAAGACAAATGTCCTGGAGGAGTTCACAGTTTTGACATAGAGAAAGATAAATTAATAAATATCTCTGGTATATATGGTGGGCTTCAATATCAGCACTGAGTCATACAAAGCAAGAGTCATGGAAGCAAAGGAGAGGAAGAGGTTAATTTTAAAGATTTTTTAAAAAATTTATTTATTTGACAGAGAAAGCGAGCACAGGCAGACAGAGTGGCAGGCAGAGGCAGAGGGAGAAGTAGGCTCCCCGCTGAGCAAGGAGCCCGATGTGGGACTCGATCCCAGGACCCTGGGATCATGACCTGAGCTGAAGGCAGCTGCTTAACCAACTGAGCCACCCAGGCGTCCCGGAAGAGGTTCATTTTAATCAAGAGAGCAGGAACTTTTTCTTAAGAGGAAGTGAGATTTGGGGCTAGAAATAAAGAAAAGTGTATTAGTTCCCTATTGGCTACAGGTAACAAATAAAATTCAAACTAGCTTAAATAAAAAGGCAATTTATTAACTTCTGTAATAAGGATGTCTTGCTTTAGGCACGAGAGATCCAGGCTTAGCCTTCCCTCTCTGTCAACTTGATTACAGTCAAAGTCTCACAGATAACTGATAAAGACAGAAACTTACATACTTAAGGCATTATAAACCAGGCCCTTCTACTTCCCAAGAAGTAGAATCATTAAAAATCAAGGAAGATTCTCATTGGTTCTGCTTGGGAACCTGCCCATCTTGAGCCAATGCCTGTGGCCAGCTAGGTCATATGTCCCCCCTATGGAGAGCAGGGAAGGGAGCAGAGCATCATGACTGAAAATTCCACCAGCTCAGGTA
The DNA here is from genome assembly GCA_003697995.1 of Taxidea taxus jeffersonii. NCBI lineage: Eukaryota > Metazoa > Chordata > Mammalia > Carnivora > Mustelidae > Taxidea > Taxidea taxus. The sequence continues at coordinate 29,655 of RCUC01158942.1, forward strand.
GAGTTGGGGAGCTGTTGCTTCCCCCCAAAAAAGCAACAGAAAGGACAGAGAGATGGTCAAAACTCTTGAACAAACACTGTCACTATCATCTTCATTTCAGACAGGTAGAATATTGCAAGGTATTATGAGGGCAAAGCATTTGTGAGCACAAGAGCTCAGGCTGGAAAATAAATACAGGAAAATGCAAGGAATGTTTTGAACACAGTGGGTGCAAGGTGCTTGTGGGGTACAAAGTAATTCTACCCCAGTGATTATAGTCTCTGAATTGATGAAATGTTATAGGTCTGTTTTCATTTACTTAGATATTTATACCTGGGGAGTTTTGCATGCACACAACTAAAAATTCAACATTAATAAAGTGTAATGAGAACTTGCCATTTGAAGTATATCTTGTGATGAATATGTTTGTAAAGCAAAGTATTAAGTTGCCACCAGAAACACTAACTAACTTTAATTTTTCTGTTTTGTACATTTGAATTATTATGCATTGACTTTGCTTAGGATAATGTATACTTGGACTAAATCTTTTTGTCCAAAAAATAAAATTTTAATCCATTTAAAAAGAACTCAGCTTAAGCTTTTAGAGCATTGCCTATTTCTAGTGAATGATTAATAAATAAATATAAGTGCTTCTTTGAATTTATATCAATAATTATAAGGTCATCTACTGGTTTTAAAAGCCTATTTGGATCAGACATTTGTTTGTTCCTGGTAAAGCAATGACTGAATGTGAATTTATTTTATGATTCACAGAATCCCCATAGGCCCATGGTGATACAGGTCAATTGATGTTTTAATCCTTTCTGTCTTTCAAAAAGAAATGAAATTAAATGCTATATTTTTGTTACTTTGTATTTGCTACATTGCTACATTTATTTTACATTGCTATATTTATTTTGAGCTAAGATTATAGATAGAATATAGAATTAAATCCTTGAAAAATGAATTTAAAATCTAAGTTAGACAGATATGCAGGATTCTGACCTTGAGAAAGAAATTGTAGAAGTGACGACTTAGTGAAAAACTCAGGAACAAGCCAAAAAATCCAGAGATGGCAAAATATTCTGTAAGTATTTGCTGGTAATGAACTAAAGTATAGGATTAAAGGGTCAATTTCTAGTCCCAACCCTCTCTTGACTTCCTAATTTTGGCATGGCACCTCTCTTCACATGAATTTTCCTATTTTCAAACTCATTCAAATCTTATAGAGAAGCTGTAATGATATGTGAAATAATAAATACAAAGGATTTAAACTTTTCAGAATAAAGTTCTCATGACAAAATTAAATAATAACAGGGTACACTGTATCAATTACATCTGATCTTCTATCATATAAAGCAAGCCAACTGGGGATGAAATTTTTATGTTAGAAGGATTCATTTCAAAATATGATTTTAAGAAAAATTCAACTAGCACATCTAAAATGAACTAATCTGGAGCCACCTGAATGGCTCAGTCAGTTGAGCATCCAACTCTTGGTTTCTGCTCAGGTTGTGATCTCCAGGTCGTGAGATCAAGTCCCATGTCAGGCTCCATGCTCAGCATGGAACCTTCTTAAGACTCTCTCTCACTGAGCACCTGGGTGGCTCAGTAGGTTAAGCCTCTGCCTTTGGCTCAGATCACAGGGTCCTGGGATCAAGCCCTGCATCACACTCCCTGTTGAGCAGGTAGCCTGATTCTCTCTCCCCCTCTTCCCCCCCCCTTTTTTTTTCTCTCAAAGAGATAAAAAAAATCTAAAAAAAAAAAAAAAAAGACTCTCCCTCTGCTCCTCTCCCCAAAATCTGATTCATATACAATTTTTGGAAAACATATTTTGCACTATGCAAATTTATCCCATTGCTATTTAATTAACACTCAATGCATAAAGCCATTCCTTAGAATAAATAATATGTTAAATTAGTGGTACCCAGAAATATATGACATCTTTAGCTATGTAAAATTATCATTTAGGGACGCCTGGGTGGCTTAGTTGGTTAAGTGGCTGCCTTCGGCTCAGGTCATGATCCCAGCATTCTGGGATGGAGTCCCACATCAGGCTCCTTGCTCAGCAGGGAACCTGCATCTCCCTCTGCCTCTGCCTGCCACTCTGCCTGTGCTCACTCCTGCTCTCTCTCTGACATAAATAAATAAAAAATCTTAAAAAAATTTTTTAAATTATCATTTAACAAAAAGAGTCATGTAACTATTATCTGCCCTTTAGATATTCTGTATAATATTAAATACATTTTGTAAAATAGAAACTGAAAGTCTTGAGTAGCTCTACATTTTGGGCAAAAGAGTCATATGTGCCCTATCCAATTAGAATAACTACTTAAAGGAACATTTCATGAGATACTTAGATACCTTAAGAGCTAGTAATGATTGCAATGTAATGATATAGTACGGAGATATAGATTATTTTAGAAGACATAAAATGTTTTTTAAATTTAAAATTTTAAATATAAAATTGAATAATACTTAAAATATTGAAATAAATCCATTACATAGAACCATGTGGAATTTGATTACAAATGAGGCTGAGGATGGAAGTTTTCTTGAAGACAAGACTGATGATAGAAAGGTGAGGAATTCCCCATGATGCTTGGAAGGAATGAGGATATCTAGATCATATTGCATAATAAATAATTGACAAAGTCACCAAATTTTTAAAAAGGTGGAATGTGAAATAATTCTTCATGTTTAATAACAATATCCTTATCAGAATAATATCTCTTTCTGGTATGGGGCACAACAGTTGAGTCAAAATCAAAAAAGGATGGGATAAAAAGATGAGCAACCTGCCTCCTTCCTCCCCTCCCTTTCCCTCACCACAGACTTAGCTCACCCAAAGAGACAGATGCTGAGAGTATGAAGATGAAACCACAGTGTTGACTTTCGTCTCCAGAATTCCTCCACATCTGCCTCTTCCCCTATATCCCTTGTTCCCAATTCTCCTTCATTGCTTGGCCTCCTTTTTTGATCCTTAGCTGAGCCCCCTGTCCCTCTCACGCCTAAAATACTGACCTGGTTTGGAACAGGCAATTCTGCTTTCCACCTGTGAAGCTCTTCCATGACTTGAGTATTGATGATGTGATTATCCACTATGACCCCACCCCACGCAGTAAACCATGGAGAAAGTCACCTACTCCTATTCCCCGTGGTAGCCCAGTGGAGTCTGTACCAATCTGTTCATAAGCCAACTAGACACTATTTGATTATGAAAGGAGATTAGACTTAAACTCAAGAGAAAGATTTAGAGTAAGATCCAGCAAAATCAGGGCACATATCTCATCAAAGTCTATTTAGATAACTTAGGATGGTTGGTCATCCCTCTACCAATCATCCAATGCCTACGACAGAGTTGGGTTTCTATTACAATTCTTGATACATAGAAGGACCTCAGGAAATAGTTAATGAAGGAGAGATGGATGAATAAATAAAATATCACAAGCACCAGCTCTAAGATCCAGGAATGATTATACTGGTTTTTGAGGGCATGCATGAAGTTACAAAATATGATGAATCTTCAATTAGTAGAACATGTTTGGTGAAATTTCCATTCACATTTCTTTTAAGAAAAAAGCAGGAAGCAACTCAGCATATCTACTTGTCATCACTTTTAGAACATCTGTGGTTTTAAAACAGCTTTGAAAATAGTTACTTGCCTAGAGTAAGGTCTGACTTCTGCTGTATAAGCATTAAAGTGTTCTAAATTCATACACACTATTGTGTACCCTCATAGATGGCAGTTAATAAAAGTACTGAGTAGGTGGCTTAAATCTTCTTCATGCTCTGGTTTTATAGGAATATGTATATGTATATTTGAGTCATTAAAACTTGGTCAAAATAAAGAAAAAGGCAGAGGGAACAGATGCAGCACACACACACCCCACTTTCTTTGCATGAAAAACTGCACATTTACTCTGGAAATCCCAAATAAGAATGTTTACAGGAACCATCGATGGAAGCAGCACGGTTTGGCATTTAAAATGCTTACTGTTTAGTGGGAGAAAACATCCTAAATACAGTGCGTCTCTCTCCATCAGCTGGTGCTCAGTATTTGTGTTTCTTCAGATTGATCGGCTGGACGTGGATAGCTTGTTTAGCAACATTGAATCAGTGCATCAGATATCAGCCAAGCTGCTGTCATTGTTGGAAGAGGCCACAACAGACGTGGAACCGGCCATGCAAGTAATCGGTATGTTTACTCTCTTCTTGAGTTCTACAATACAACAGGAAATAATATTTTAATAACCTCCCTTTGCTTTGGTTTTATGTTTCTGACTCACCAAGCTTCCCAGGAGATGTATAAATGCTAAACCCATCTTCAGGCTCATTGTAATTACACAAACTCTGTATTTGTCTTCAAATGGGTTTCTATCCATTTGTTGAAGTCCCACAGTAGCACTAAAGCACGCCATTGGCTTTTTAATTTTCAATCTTTCAACCTCCTTGCCTTCCAGATGTTCTCTCATTTTGTTTTATGGCTAACGCTTACTGGATCCTTAAAGAATTAAATATTTAAATACTTTCATAACTTTACTGATTTTAGTCAGTGTTTTTTCAGATCTCAAGTGTATGAATCCATTGGCTTTGGGATTGAAAAATTTTCTGTGTGAGGGGTTTTATAATTTCTAAAACATACAAGTTCTACTTTTCCCATGCTTTTTCTTTTTCCTCTATATTACTTGCTTTCTAAATATATTTTTACTCTCAGTCACAGGATTATTTTCTTACTCTGGTAAGATTTTGGAAAAAAATACAAAGATATCATTGAAGAAGCATTGAGCCATATTTTTACCCCTCCATGTCTTGGAAGTTTCAAAGGGAATACCATTTTGTAAACTTTTTGAAGGCAGTTACCACATTGGAGATATCATATACATAGTGCCATGGAGGCTAAGACATCTTTAAATATTTTTGGTTATTTTCCTATTTCAGATATAACAATCAGTGTATGTTCCCTAAAAAAATATTAAAAACAAATTAGGAGTACAAGAGTAATATACATCTTCAATGCCACCATCTTCCTGATAAGTAACCACTGTTATCAGCTTGATATGGATCCTTTCTTTGAGACTTACATAGACACAAACACACTCACACTTATGTCTTTACTCATTGTGGTTTTATTTATTAATGAAAATCAGAGTTTTAAAAATGAAATTGATCTTGTTTAGTATTTATGGGAGACCCAAAGTTTAATAAGCGAGGTTGATATTATACAAAGGTGAATCATCCTATTTGTAGTGTTTTATAGACCCAAAGGTCAGCTCACTCAAAAAGATTCTCCCACAGACAGGTTTAAATTTAACCATTACCTGTGACTGAATGTCCCTATTCTGTACTGAATGTTTGCATTCCCCCAAAATTCATATGTTGAAGTCCTAACCCTCAGTGTAATGGTATTTGGGGGTGAGGCTTTTGGGAGGTAATTTTGGTTTAGATGAAGTCATGAGGCGAGGAAAGGGTCCCCATAGTGGGATTAGCATAAGGAAAGAAAGAGAGACCAGAGCTCCCACTCTCTCTCTTCACCATGTGAGGACACACAAGAGGGCAGCTATCTGTAAGCCAGGAAAGAGGTCCTCACTAGGAACTGAAGCAGCTGGCACCTTAATCTTGGATTTCTGAGCCTCCAGAACTGTGAGAAATGCCTGTTCTTTAAACCCATCCTCCCCCAAATCTATGGTACTTTGTTATGGCAACCTGAGCTAACATCGTTTCTAATAAGCTATAAATGTATTTTCTAAAGGAAGGACTCTTCATTATTACTTTAGTTTGGATTGATTGGCCTTTCATTTATTAATTCACTCAACGAATAGTTATTAAGTAGCAATGTATATAAAGGTACTCTGTGGCATTGTTGGGTATCAAAAGATGAAAGAGATCATCTCTGTCCTCCAAAAGTTTGCCATTGAAAAGGTCCTTGAATTGAAGGTATTTGGGTAATAGACCATCAGACTATTTTCTACACTACTGCAGAACTTCAGAGGAGAAGACTATTTCTAGATGGGGAATCACAGAAGGATCCTTGAAGATTTTACTTGGGCTTGGAGTTACAGTCCAGATTTCAACAAGTGGGGTCCAGGTCTGGAAGACTAAGCAGAGCAATAGCATAAACAAAAGCATGGACAGCAAATGCCAAATGCCAAGCATGTTTAGGAAATGGTGAGAGATCAAGCCAAGCAAGAGTGAAGGATGAATCTGAAGTAGAAGTGAATCAGAAATGAATCTTAGGGGCACCTGGATGGCTCAATTGGTTAAGCCTCTGGCTCTTGGTTTCAACTCAGCTCATGATCTCATCGACTGTGAGATCAAGCCCCAGCTGGCTCCATGCTCAGTGGGGATCTGCTTGAAGATTCTCTCCCGCTACCCCTCCTCCTATTTGCACACATGAGCACACTCTTTCTCTAAATAAATCTTTAGAAAGAAAAAGAAATTAATCTGCAAGTGCAAAATAGAGACAGAGTATATTTGGAATCAAATTTCGAAATTACTCTGCAGGTACTGAGGAAAAATTGAAAGATTTTTCAGCAAGGGGGTGATGAGACATATAAGTTTCTGGAGAAGGAAAATGATGGTAAGTAGGAAGAGAATGGAATTTACTAGACTAGTAAATAGGTTGTTATAAATAATGTGCAGGCATGTGGTAGCAAGCATCTAGGCTATGGAGGATACAGTGAGAATTAAAAGGGGGGTTCAGGGGATGTCTGGGTGGCTCAGTTGGTTAAGCAGCTGCCTTCGGCTCAGGTCATGATCCCAGCGTCCTGGGATCGAGTCCCACATCGGGCTCCTTGCTTGGCAGGGAGCCTGCTTCTCCCTCTGCCTCTGCCTGCCACTCTGTCTGCCTGTGCTCGTTCGCTCTCTCTCCCTCTCTCTCTGACAAATAAATAAATAAAATCTTTTAAAAAAAAGGGGGGGTTCAGATTCAAGAGAAATGTCGAATGAAGCATAAACAAGATTTAGGGGTTGGTTATGTGTGCTAAAGTCAAAGACAATTCCAGCTTTAAAGAGACAAGTATTCTAATTTACCTAGAACATCCTGGTTTTAGCCTATTGTTCTAGCATTCAGTCTTGTTTAGCATTTGTCCTGGAATGTCTCCTTTTTAAGGAGGACCATTACTAATCATTGTACTACAAGAGATTTGGTGAGACCTCTATATTGTACTCCATTTCTAACTGGTCTCTCCTAATAGAATATAAGAGGCAGAGGTATATTTGACAGAGTTCTCCTTGTAACACACAGTAAACTCTGAAAGAGAGCCCATCCCTCCTTTCCCAACTTTTTGAAGTACAGCACAGACTGCACTGGCTGATAAAAAGACGACATTTGGACATCTTTGGCTCAACTAACTGCTTCCTGCTCTGGTGGTGCTGGGAGATGTGTCTGAGGCTACAGATTCTGCTGTCCACTGGGGATAGCAGTGACTGTGTCATGGCCAATGAGGAGTGACCCATGCCAAGACCCATGAGAGGCATGAAGCCACCAGGATACTAGTCAGTGGGTTTTAGTAGGACCTATAGAGAATTAAAGATTAGATGTAAGCGAAATTCCTGTGACAGGTAGAGGCTTTGCAGTCCTGCTACAAAGTATCTAGATGCAGTTGCTACAATAGTTTGGTAATTTATCTTATGATATAAATCCATAACTTTTTAATAATCTGGTTATGCTAACTGGTTATGCTTACTTAATGATCTGGTTATGTTTTGCAATAAGCCCTTTCAGAATCAAGGGTTTCATCTATACATGCTTAATAAAAATTAAGTATTGATTTTCTGTTGCTGAAGAAAGTTGATGATGAGCATTTAACACACGGAACACTCGATATCCACCATGGGGTTCTTAATACTATCACTGACCGTAAGAAAATCAGAAGACAGAAATCTGTGGAAGAGGCAGCAATATCTGCATCAGAAGTTAGTCATTGCTTTATAAAGACTATGCCCATTATTTTGAAACCTTGGCATTTGGCATTTGTGGACCAGCTTCTGTTCATGCTGCTCCCTTCCCTTGGAATCTTCCCAAACTTCTTCCCACTTGTGGAAATCTTACCTATGATTTTAAGCCCATGGGCATGTGGTTTCACACTTGCAGCTGCAGAAGTGGGATACATTGAGCACTTCATGCAGCATGGCTTTGTTAGGTCAAAGGACAGTTATCCTAAGTTGATTGCTCTCACTTTTAATTCTGAGAGGTTCCTTGGGCCCATGAGAAATGTAAAGCAATGGTTATTAATGAGTTGATACCAATGGCAGAAGAGTTTTCAAACAGTCAAATTATGACAGTTTTAAACAGTATGAGCAGGTAAATTAAATTTAAAAATCAATTAATTCCAATAATGATTTAAAAAATATTTAACAAGGGGCACCTGGATGGCAGAGTTGGTTTAACATCTGACTCTTGGTTTCAGCTCAGGTCATCATCTCAGGGTCTTGGGATCCAACCTGCATCAGGCTCCAAGCTCAGTGTGGAACCTGCTAAAGTTCCTCTCTCTCTCTCCCTCTGCCCCTCCCCTCACTTTCTCTCTCTTTCTAAAATAAATGAATGAATAAATCTTTTAAAAAAGAAGTTTAACCAATTCATAGAACAGAAGAAAATATTTGGAAATTTATTGCTTCCAATAAATTGAATTTTGTGAATTGTGAATTAATTTAAAAGTTAAGCTTCTGAATGCGAATGATAATACAAATACATATTTTATGGGAGTACAACATCTCAATAAACTAGTATTTTTATTAAAGTAAGAAATCTATGAGGTTTCTGGGTGGCTCAGCGTCTGCCTTCAGCTTCGGTCATGATCCCAGGGTTCTGGGGATCAAGTCCCATATGGGGCTCCCTGCTCAGCGGGGAGACTGCTTCTCCCTCTCCCTCTGCCTGCCCCTCTGCCTACTTGTGCTTTCTATCTGTCTGTCAAATAAATAAATAAAATCTTTGAAAAAATAAACATAAAAATAAAGATAAGAAATTTATGGAACAGAAATTGAGATTGTGGTGATTATGTACTAAAGCTGTGATATTCTATTAGTTGAAGTGGTAACTGTAGTCAAAATTCACACAGCTTTATACAAAGTTAGAGTAAACTAAATACAATATCTGTAGGATAAAGTTGATATTAATTTAAAAAACAATCTTATGCATGATGGTATCATTTTCTTTGCTGCTGGTCAGTAATCAACTTTTAGAAATTGACATTTTACTCAAAATTAATGAGAAGTCTTTAGTTAAAGTATTCAACAAAGAAAGAGGAAAAAGAACTACTTCAGCTTTTTAATCTTTACAATTGTAATTACTGAAAATGGAATTGCAAATAGGAAGCACTGAAATTTATCACTACTAAAACAGGGAGTTAGCTTTAAAAAAATGGGTTTATATGGTAAAGAAGATTTAATTTTAAAATCCTATAATAACATTTTGGAAAACTTGACTTATAGAAAGAAGTTTTGATGGAGTTCCTATTAAATAGAATAAGATAATATTCTCTACCAGATTTTACAATATCTACATTTGGAAAAATATTCAAAAATCATAAATAGAAACAATTTATTTGATGAGCTTATTTTGTAAGAATAAAGAAAAGAATTCAAATGGAGGCTAAAAGCTAGTACTTGTGAAAATATTTCAGCTCAGATATCTAAATATTTCAATATAGAGAGATCTACAATCAGAATTTTAATATTTTCCATCTAGCAGAATTTTTTTGAGTGTGTCAGGTGCCTCTGTGCTTATAGAAGAGTTTTTTCCTAATTAAAAATATTATGGTTTACATATTTGAGCAGCAACATACGTAATGCTACCCATGAAATAAAATAAATATTGAGTTCATAGTGATATAAATAAGTGAGAAAGGAAAATCTTCCTGATAGCAGATTTCAATGAGTAAATATAGAAGGCAGAGAATTGAAAATCACCACTAAACAAACACTGAAGTTATAATTGTTGCAGCCAAATCCACCGTTCAGTGTTTGATTTAGTGGATGAAAGTTTGAGGAGAATTTCATAGTTTCAACTCATCTCCTAACTGACTATTAACCTTAAAAGCAAAGACAGTAAATTTGTAGTGAGAAACCAGAGATCACCTTAATCAAATGACCAAGGTCAACAGTACCAAGGAATAACACACTTTCTTCCCATCATAAACCCATGATACAAGTGAGGAGGACACAATACCATTTCAGTAGTACTTTTGCCCAAAATGCATGTGATCATGTCGAATCATGAAAAAACATTAGACATGAACAAACTCAAATGAGGGACACTTGACAAAATAATGGGTCGATACTCTTCCAAAATATCAAAGTCATTAAAGATAAGATAAGACAGAGGAAACTCAGTGTTTTAAGACTGTGGAAGACTACCGCAGAGTAACAACAACAACAACAAAAAATGTGAATGGAAGCCTGGATAGATTCTAGAACAGTAAAATCATGTAGTGTTGAAATTCAAATATAGTATTTAGCTTAGTTAATAGTACAAAAGCACACTTCATTTCCTTTTCTGACCATTGTACTGGTTATACAAGATGTTAAGCTGTGTGAAGGATATCTGGAAACTACCAGTATGGTTTACAGAGAAAAGTCAATCGAATGTGTTCACTTACTAATCATAAGTTGCAACTTTGAGGAAGATGATAGAAAAATAGATAAGGAAATGAAAACAGTAAGACCAACTGAAAACAGTTGGAGTCATATTTTAATTTTCATACATGATATCTGGGCTAGCTTTGTGTCTTGGTTTGACCAATAAAATGTGGCAAATTGATGTTCTACAACAGTTTTGTGACATCCACTCTCTGCTCAGGGAGAGAGAAGGCTCAGACTACCCAATTATTTCAAACAACATGGTCAAGGCCTGGAGCATGGGAGTATGGTTTCCTCGGCCAGGTGGCCTCTGGTTACAGATTGCAAACACACGAATAAAGCCTGCCAACAACACCTGGAGACAAGCCATCCCAGCTGAACCTGTTCAAATTGTCAATCCAGAAAATTGTGAACAAATAATATCGTTTTAAGCCTTTAAGTTTTGGGGTGATTTTTTCTCTCCAGCAATAGCTAACTGGTAGAGATTCACAGAGAGAGATTGATTTAATTTAGATAATGAAAAACTTGATTTAGAAAATGGATTTTGAGCTTGGACTTGAAGGATTTAGAAAGGTGGAGATTGAAGCAAATAACTTTTTTTAAAAAGATTTACTTATTTTAGAAAGAGAGAGCATGGGTGGGAGGGGCGGAAGGAGAAGGAGAATTTCAAGCTGACTCTGCACTGAGCAGGGAGCTCAGCACGGGGCGATGTATCTCACAGCGCTTGATCTCATGCCCCTGAGATCATGACCTGAGCAGAAACAGGCACGTAACTGACTGTACCACCCAGGCACCCCAAAGCAGATGACTTTCTGAATGACAAATGGCATAGAGGCCCCAAGGCAGCAGAGTACAGGAAATTCTCATAAAGGAGTGCGGTCTGATGTGGCTGGAGCATAGTGCCAAGGAGACCTCCATGACCCAAACACGGTAGCCATATCAGTGCAAAGTTCACTGGCAATTGAACTTTGCCACTACCTCTGCCCCCAGCAATTTCTATCGCTAAATCTTTCATCAGAACTCTTCCATTTCACCAGATAACCTGATTTTGGTGGGACATTTCCTAAATCATGTTACCACAAACTGAAAAGCACAGGTGTCCTGTTTCTCTGCCCTTAGATGGCACAAATGAGAGGTTGTGATTCACAGCTCTAGTGCCAGAGGGAAACTTTCCAGATACCTAGATGAACCAGGAGGAGGATTTTACTCCATAACAACCTTGGGGTTTGGATGAGGTTCACACTGAAAGCACAGAGGCATATGTTTGTAGATATGAGAGCTCTGGGGAATTGTCTGGACTATCATGCCAGGATAGAAACTGGATTTTAAAATCTTGACTGCAGCCAGCTGTCAAATAGGAAATGGGCTCTAAATCTTTAGAAAATGGGAATATGAGAGGTGGCTCTTGTTTCCACTTAAACTGAAGATTATTCTGTAACAATTTAAGAAAAGAGTGAGGAAAGACAACCCAGGTAAAATGCTGGTGTAGGGTTTAAGAACACGAGGGCTTTGATATCAGTTCGACATTGGTTTACATCCTGGCTCATCCAATTACTAGAGGTTTCATCTCAGGCAAGTTACAAAAATCTCATTGAACTTCAGTTTCTCATGTGGAAATCTGAGTTAATAATACCCACCCCATGGAGTATTTGGGAAGATTAAGTAAAACCCCATATAAATAACGATGGTCCAGTGCCTATTCTTAATAAATATCTAATACATAGAATTACTAATTTATTAGCCTGAGGATATTTAATTTACCCATCTATTTACAAAGCTTGACTTCTTATGAATGTAACCATGGAATGAAATGTGATTTTCTTTTCCCCAGACATCTTGATCATGTTTTTCAAACAATCAGATTCACTGAATGTGTGTAGCTCCTAGATGCTCCCAATATCTATGCATTTTAGTGATTCATAGACTTAATAAGCCAATGCATTTTCTTCTATAAAGGATGACTGAACATACCAAGTATCGTTTCCACATTTGACAGCGTGAACAGCAATGAACAACAATGCAGCAGACACTTTCCAAAGATGGCCCTCAATGGACCACACCTTCTGTTATTCACCCTGCTGTGCAGTCTAGTGCCATGTTGACTCTGGACTGGCCCTGAGACTCACTGACTCCTGCAATGCAGTGGAAGTGATGCTGTGTCAGAGCCTGGGGGCCTCAGACTTTATAAGCCTAGAAGTTTCTACCTTAGTGATTTGAGGAACTTGCATTAAGAAGTCCAGCTAGCATGCTGGAAATATCACATGGAGCAGTCAGATGGAAAGAGGTTAGACTTGAGACTATGTAAGAAAGTGGCCCAGCTGTCTCAGTATCCCAACTGAGGCCAGCCTTCCTGCTGTCCCTGCCAAGGCACCAGCTTTGTGAATGAGCCATCTTGGACCATCCAGTCCGTTCAGCCCTGGGCTGACTGCAGCCCCAGCAGGCATCAAAGGGAGCAGAAGAACCACATGGCTGATTCCAGCCAACTCACAGAATTGTGAGAGAAAATCAAAACAGTTGTTTTAAGGTACTAAGTTTTGAGGTGGTCTGTCACATAGACAGATACCCCAAAGGGAGCTTGTAATCTCTTATCTACATTTGCAACAATGCTGTAATGTTTCAAAGCATTCAAAAAAAAAGAAAGAAAAGAAAAAAAGACGGAGTTATGACTAGGTTTGGGTCTACCTTAGGTGCTTAGGTACCGAGAACCAGAGCTGAAAGAAGCTTGTGGTAAAGGAACTGCAATTTCTCGTTTGCCTTTTCTTGGGGACAAGTTTATCCTTTGAGAGAAAGATAATTTAGAGATTTCTGTTCTTTGAAGGTGTAGTGGTGATGCACTGTTGTTCTACTGCAGTACTTTGTTCTCCTAAAGCAGTGTCTCTTGTATGTCCCTGAAGCAGGAATCTATGCCTTTAGCAGTGATTTTGTGAGAAGAGCTTTAGTCACTGATAATTCATGTCCTGTTGCCATGTGGAAGATGCCACCAAGTAGCTCACCTGAATAATTTTTCTAGAGTGTGTGTGAGTGCATGTGTGTGTGTGTGTGTGTGTGTGTGTGTGTGTGTATTGTACTCAGGACACAGATAGGTTCAACCTAGTTAATTCTGGCCAGTGGGGACAAGGTGGGGGTACCCCAGACCTGCGTCCTGGAATGTGTGATGTCAGTAGGGGCAAGACTCAGATGCAGCAGCTGAAAGGTCAGGGCATTTTATTCGAAATGTTAACAGTAATAGAAAAGCTATCAGTTTCAGAGGATGTGACAGGAAAAAAAAAGTTTTTTGGGTTGTGGAGGTGGGGGTCAAGTATACCCAAATCCATGCAGAAGAGGACAAATCAAACGGAGGCAGGGACCCCAGGCTACAATGTGAGTTGGGCTTCCAGTCTCCTGAGTGGCATCAATTGAGGTCGCAGGGCTACAAGGATTTATTTCTTGTAGTAAAAATAAAGCCAGGGTGGCTTAGTAACAAGGTCTGCAGTTCTGCTCTCTGAGGAGAATGGGAGCTCCAGGATGCTGTGCTGTGGAGCCGGCTCACAGAAGTCAACGCTCAGCTGTGCAGGCAGATCTGAACGAAACCGTGAAAAATCAGGTATTGTACAGAATACATGTAGAAATGAAGTCCTAAATCCTACAAACATTAAGAGTTCCATGAGACCCTGAACCCTTTCCCCATAGCCAGGGAGTGAAAGTGAGAAGTGCATTTGCAGGGGTGCAAACCTCGCAAACCTTAAGGGTGCCCAGTAGCCCAGAGGGAAGATGGCCTTTGGTAGGAGAAAAATCTGGGCTTTCATTCCGGCTCTGTCACCATGAGTTTTGTGGCCAATGCCAAGTCACTCAGATTAGTGAGGACTGTACTTGCCCACCTAGGACAGGAACCTCACCAAGAGCAATTAACCAAAAAAGGGCCTTTTTCCTCACAGAACAAGAAATCCATAATTCAGTAGCTCAGAACTGGGGAAGCTGAGGTTGGCTCCTCACAGCCTTTTCCTTCCTAGTACTTAACATACGGTGACGTGTGGTGTGTGGCCTTCTGGTCTCACAATGGCTGCTCCACTGTCAAGCATGGCTTCCTTCAGGCAGTAAAGCAAACCACCTCCTCCCAAGGCTTTTTTTTTTTTCATTTGGGAAGAATGAAGCCCTTTCCAGTGCCTTCAACGTGTATCTCATGATTTCATTTCACACACACATTACTGCATCTCACACACAAACACATCCACACACAAATACACACTTGCACACATCCTTGGACACCCCTGACTACCAGAGATTGGAGAAAGGTCAGTATTTTTTTTTTAATTTATTTGACAGAGATCACTAGTAGACATAGAGGCATGCAGAGAGAGAGGGGGAAGCAGACTCCCTGCTAAGCAGAGAGCCCGATGTGGGGCTCGATCCCAAGACCCTGAGACCATGACCTGAGCTGAAGGCAGAGGCTTAACCCACTGAGCCACCCAGGTACCCCAAAAGGTCAGTATTTTTAAGTGTTGCTGGTCTAACTTTTGTTAGTTTGGAACAAAGAAGAATGAATAAGCAGCTAGGAATGGATGCCACATTCATTGTTCAATGGGAATTGAAATGGGAATTTGAAATTGGGAATTTCAAATCTCAAATGGGAATAGCAAGTCTTCCAAGAGAACAAGACTTGAAGAATACTCCCGGAACATAGGCTCTAGGAGGAGAGGAATTCTTATCTGTTTCATTACTGATGCTTCACCAGCACTTAGAACATTGTCCTCAGCAGCACTGAATGAATGGAATGAATGTTGGAGATAGTGAGTAGTGTCCGGGACCCTACCAGCTGTCACACAGAAGGATCACGGTGATCATTGTTGCTGTGGTTGTCACCACATCTGCCTGTGGTTGGTCCTACATTAACTTAGAGGCTGGCAGGTAGTCTAGAGCCACTAGCTGTAACTGTGGCTCACACCCTTAAGAGAGGTATGTACTAGGTGAGAGAAATCAAGAATCATGGGTTGGTTGGTCTAAGAACAGGGTCATTGGTGCTACCCACCTCGAGGAGGGAAATATTATTGTACCTCTTCCTAATCCAGGCCCAGAAACCTTTTAGCTTTCAACTCTCAGAGAGCTAGTGTTTTCCTAATGTGCCACTTGATCCAAAAATCCCCACCTAGAGTTAAATATCTGGGAAGTCAAAAAGGCTAGGGAAGAGACCATGAGTTATCACCAGAATAAACAGTGGTATTCTAGAATGTGAGCACTGGGCAATACTTAAAGAACATCCAATCCAAACACTTCATTGCAAGAGCCTGATTTGCCCCAAATGCCATCACTAACTGTGGAAATAGTCAGAAGGAGACCCTAACTCTTCCTCCATGCCCACTGATTCTCCCCAGTTAGTCCTGCCCTGCTGCCAGCTACCTCCAACTGCCAGAGGGGTTGGGTGGGTGCTGCCTCAGCTGTAGAAAGGCCTCTTCTTTAATAGACCGCATTGCAATGATTACATTGTCCTCCTGCCACTGGACACAACAATGGCCCTAGGACAGGATCCCACACCCCACAGTGGCTCCCCTCCTTTCTCTTTTTTCTCTTCACAGTGTAGCTAGCCTTACTGGTTCCACTTCCTCACCTCTCTGTCTCACCTCACACTATGCCTCTGAAATTGCGGTTACCATGTCACCAGAGACCTCAGAATTATCAAATCTCATCGTCAAATTCATTTTTTCTGAACTTATCTTACTCTAGAGCTTCTGAGAATTTTTTACTGAAATATTCCTGATACCAGAAGAAAAATAGGAGCCCCAGGGAATGTAGAGTTATTACCCAAAGCCACTGCCACAGACATGAAACAACTTTGAAGTCTCATTTTATCTTAAGAACTCATGAAAATTTTCCATTCTACTCTTTTCTGTGAAAAGGGATTTTTTCTAAATGTCTTCAGGAAATTGATACTCACAGAGTTTACTTGTGTTAATCCCATGGTTGCATGCACCACCTGGCACCTGTGTTTGATATGATGCGGGACTCGATCCCAGGACTCCAGGGTCATGATCTGAGCTGAAGGCAGTTGCTTAGCCAACTGAGCCACCTAGGCGCATGTGTTTGATATGAATTCTGTAACCCTAACCAGGGTCACTAGGGTATCCTCCATTGTCAGGTTTATTCCCAGGTTAGACAGGAACTAAATGAGACTAAAGGTCAATAGTAGTGATTTCTGTAAGTAGCATTTACTCTTCCCCCCCATCACTTTCTTCTCACTTCCCATCCTTGCTCTACACTGTCCTGGAGAACAGAAGGGCGCTAGGAAAGGAAGGATGGAAACATATCCATAATCTGGCATTTGGCTGACTAATCCATTGCCTTGTTCATGGTGGATAGAGAAAGTTCTGACGTCTCTTCCTGTTGACACAGGACACTAACCCATCATGACAGCTCCACACTCATGATCTAATCTAAACCCAATTATCTCCCCAAAGTCCCACCTCCAAATACCATCACACTAGAGGTTAGGGCTTCAACATACAGATTTTAGAGGGAAATAAACATCTAGTCCGTAACATTCTTAATCAGTAATCAGTAACAATTTAAGTAACATTTTCATCTGATTTTTTGAGTTACATTTTACAAGGAGTAAAGAGGGTCACTTGAACCATCATGATTTCTCCTAAAATATTTTTTTATGGAAGGAGAAGAAACAGTGTGTTGATTAGAATTAAGTTCAGCCAGTAGAAACAGCAAACAAAACAAAACAAGACTAGCCTAAGTAAGAGATGTCCATTTCTCTCTTGTGTAATGGTCTAAAGGCATGTATTTTAGGTCTATATGGCAGCTCTGCTCTGCAAAGTCCTCTGGGATACAAGCTTCTTCCAGCTCACACTTAGCTTTGTCTTCATGGACAAGGTAATCTCCAGGAGAACAAAGGAAAATATGGAGAAGAAGGGGTAAATGATGAGCTATCTGCCTCTTAAAGTTCCCGGATATTGTCACAGGACAACTTTCTGCAGACTTTATTTACATGGCCACTCCTATTGCAAGGGAGGCTAGGAAATGAAGTTTTTATTTTGCTGCAGGCAAAAATGGTATTGCTTCAAGGGGAATGCTGATACTGGAGGACAATGGCAAGCTCTGTCATCCACAGACTTATTTGCCATATTTCTCACTATTTTGCCTTTGGCTTGGCTGACACCAATCCTAGTTTTCCTCCCTTTTCTCCTACTGTCTTCTCAAGCTCTGTGCAGACTCTTCCCTCTAGGCTCCTCTCAATGTTCGTGTTCCCCATCACCTGGTCCGCAAGCCCTCTTATAGCTCTGTAGACTTTCTTGCATGATATTATCAAAGTCATGGCTACTGTGTCCTCAGTTTTACATACCTACACCTATTTTCCAGAACTTTTTTCCCTGAATCCGAGACTCACATATCCAATTCCATAAAGGATATCTCCACTTAAATATATTTTGGGTGACTCAACTCAGTACATCTAAAATTAAACTCACTGTCTTTCCACATAAACTCTCTGTATCTTATCATTGTATATCTACATTCTTACTGAAACCAGAATCCAGGGATATAATTGGAATTCTCTTCTTCTCACATATGTTGATAACCGTTTTCTTGCCCTCTTCTCCGTCCTCCCTGCTTTTGCTTCCACTGGTTATAGCTAACATCCTTTGGGCATTTGCACAGGCCAGCTACTGATGTGTTACACATTTTAATTCATGTAATCTTCAAACAGCCCTACTATTATTGTTGTTCCATCTTACAGATCAAGAAATTAAAGAACAGAGAAGTCAAGTAACTCTCTCAAATGTCACAGGAGTGAATGGTAAAACCAGGATTTGAAAACAGGCCATTGATTTTAGCACACTCTCTCTTAAGTGCTAGAACTTCCTTGCAAGCCCTCATTATTTATTCATTGTATTACACAGAAGCTTTTTAATTGGATTCTCTCTTCTAGTCTCACTAACTCCTCTCTCAAATTCCATCTTTCATACGATTAATTACCAGTGTAACATTTCTAGAATACAATCTGATCATGTTAGTCTCTTCCTTAAAATCAATCATCAGTGCTTCTGCATTACCTGCAGGCTGCAGTCCCAGCTCCTTAGTGACATGCAAAGTCCTTCATGATTTGACTCTTGCCTACAAATACAGCCTCTTCTGGAACTTTACCACAGACATGGCACTGCCCAGCTATACTAGACCACTCCCTCAGTGTGTCCCAGTGCTTGTGTTCACTCAGAGCCCCTGCATCAAGGGCAGGCTGTTACAGAAATTGCTAACAAGTGCTCAAGAGCAGAACAGATGACCCTCTGTGGGTTTTTTTTTTTTTTAAGATTTTATTTATTTGACAGAGAGAGATCACAAATAGGCAGAGAAGGAGGAGGAAGCAGGCTCCCTGCTGAGCAGAGAGCCCAATGCGGGCTCCATCCCAGGACCCTGGGATCATGACCTGAGCAAAAGGCAGAGGCTTTAACCCACTGAGCCACCCAGGCGTCCCTAACCCTCTGTGTTTTATATAAAGTACTTACCGTACTGGTAAATAAATAGGAGTTTACTCTTACTGGCCTTCATAACTTCCCTGAGGGCAAGTTCTTTGTATCCACAGTTCTTTGGTTGGTTCTTTGTAACCTCAGTACCTACCAATGTGCTTGGTAAGTAATAGTCCCTCATTAAATTGTTGTGAAACAATGATGAAGTAGCTGCTTCATTCCTTTTTATGCCATTTTCCTAAACAAAGTCTAGGACATTGAATATCACTGTTCATACCCTGGGTTACTGCCCTGCAGGGGAAATTCATGTATAAGCAGGGTCAGAATAATAGAGAGGCCATATTGTTTGGTATGGAACATCTTGGCAATGGACATGAGGGTCTAGACATAAAGAAGAGGTGGGCCAGGAGAGTCAAGATGGCAGAGAAGTAGCATGCTGAGACGACATCAGGCAGCAGGAGATCAGCTAGATAGCCTATCAAACCATTCCGAACACCTATGAATCCAACAGGAGATCGAAGAGAAGAAGAACAACAATTCTAGAAACAGAAAATCGACCACTTTCTAAAAGGTAGGACTAGCGAAGAAGTGAAACCAACGCAATGAGAAGTTAGACCCCGGGGGGGAGGGGCCGGCTCCCAGCAAGCAGCGGAACAATGGAGCACAAAATCAGGACTTTTAAAAGTCTGCTCCATGGAGGGACATCGCTCCAGAGAGTAAACTGGGGTGAAGACCTCGCAGGGACACAGAAGGATTGGGGGTGTCTGAGTGTCGCAGATCTCACAGGTATTAGAGCGGGGAAGCCAGCTGCGGAGACAGAGCCGAGGAGTGAGCTCTCAACTCGGGGTTTCCTAGAGCCATGGTCTGTGACACGGGCCGGTGCTCTGTGCGAGGGGTCCCCACAAGATCCGGGGAGACTCCGACCTGGGAGAGCTCAGGGATCTATGGGATTCGGAGACTCCAGGTGGGACTCTGCCAGAAACAGAGATGCTTGGTCACAGGCTGGGTGACCTCGGAGCACAGCCAGAAGCCAGTGAGATGCGACTGATTACACACGATTTTCTCCAAGCGCGGCTGGAGGCTGGGGAGACGGGAGTGATTAAGCGCTTTTCTCTGAAGGCGCACTGAAGAGTGGGGCCCCTAGCGCTTGGCTCCTCTGAGCCGGAGATTGGGAGGCCTCCAATTTCATTCCCGTCCTC